>VDFB02139065.1:21217-47788 GCA_007258455.2 Sequoia sempervirens | reverse complement strand
GGCATTAGGATCCTGTCGAGGCCCTGTAACCTCTCTACCATGTGTTGATGTCCGTGATCGGGTCCTGGTCCTACTGTGCGATCTGGGATATGGCTCTCGCTGCTCAAGAGGGCATAACTCCTCATATCGAACTCTATAGTACTCGGCCTCCCTAGCAGGCTTGAACCCCTCTGCAATGGCCTCTCATAAGGAGGTACTCTCTACGGTACCCATCAGCGTCTGTGCCACACCCTCGGCCTCCAGTGCTTGCTGTCTAAGGGCATCCCTCTCCGCTATCAACTGTGACACTTGGGAATCCAAGGCAGGTACCTGTGCCTGTGCCTGTGCCTATGCCTGTGCCTGTGCCTATGTCTGGGCCTATGCAAGTTGTGCCTGTAATTGCACTATCATGCTCTGAGCCTGCACTAACTGACTCTGTAGCTATGCCTGCTACCCCTGAAAGGTCTGCACCTGACCCTGCAAAGCATCTATCTGTGCCTGCTGAGACGAGGATGTCCCCCTAATCACTGTCTGAGGCCTACCACCGGATCTGGTCCACCGAGGAATCGGTACTCTGCCTAGGCTGTCTAGTCTCTACTGCCTCTCCTCATCCCCATCATCTCCATCCTCTCCATCGTCTGAGCTATCCTCCTCCTCCCCATCTCCACTCTCCTCTCCCTCCTCCTCTCCTCCACCCATAGCCTGCCCCCCTCCACCCATAGCCTGCTCCCCACCGGCCACACCTCCCTATATCCCTGCTCCTAGCTGTGGTGCTACTCTGATCACTCGTGCCTCATCTGGCACTGTGAACCGTGGAAACGGACGTGTATGAAAATACTGGGCATAAACGTCTGTCATCCCTGCATCCAATACCTCTGGCATGTCTGCCCATACCTCGGGCTATAATGACGAGTACTCTGTATACGTTGCCTGGTATGGAATGCATGGCCCCCATCCTACATCCCCCTTGCACCGCCCATAATGAGCAACGCCCTGGGGCATCCCCTGAGTGAATCCAAACTACCTCAGAACACGTAGTGCCAGAAACCTCTCAATAATAAAGGGCGTCTGCCCTATCAGATATCATGGTCGGCAAACAAAAGGCATCTCTAGGTGATCGGTCGCCCATGCCTCGTAGTCTGTGTAGGGCCTCCATATCACCGCATCAACATCATCCAAAACTTGCCGCCAGTATTCTACCTTGCCCAGCCTCTGCTGGACAACTACGCCAGAATATGCATACACATACGGCCTCCCTGCTGGTCTCGCTCTAGTGCAAAGTGGTCTCGTGACAACAATGTGCTCCCACGCCCAGATCTGTAACAATGTAACTCCACTCGCTAGGCTCGTCGATCCTCTGTAAACAATTCGATGAAGATCGTGATACATATCAGCCAAGACACAGCTCCCCTAGGAAAATCTCCCTGGCTGTGTAATCATCCACTCCAGCATCCTCCACCAACCCACGGCGAATCCCTTGGACTGATGGTCCAGTCCAAAAAAACCTCCGACAAATGCAGCCAACACCGTAACTAGAGCAGGATACCTACTGAAATCATCCCAGTCTATCCAGTAACCATATATACCGGGATCGCCACATATCCACTACAACGCCTCGGTCCCACCAATCTCCTTGTGGTCATAAACCACAAGGGCACCAACAACCGGAATCCCCAGAATTCGATACACGTCCTCAGGCATGACACTCATCTCACCCGTCGGTAGGTGGAAGGTGTTATGCTCTAAATTCCATCTCTCGGCCAAGGCTGTCAATAGCCCCCTATTGGCCCGAATGCTTCACGGAATGGCCAACAATGGTCCCAATCCACAGTCTGCTATCACCTGTAACTCTGCAGGAGTCAGCTCTCCTATCCGCTCCCAACATAGTGGGAATCGCTCTCTGATCTGGAGGCTTTTGAAAGCCTCCTATTTTGTTCAACCATCACAACAAATACATCACATCAAACCCATATCACATGATCTATCTAGCCAACATAACATATCAATGACCCATATCAGGCGCTACATCAATCTATCAGCAGGTCCAATCAATCTACTTTATCATCATTTACTATTTGTTTTTCTTTTCAGGAAAGCAAAATTATCAACACACATCATTTTCTATTTGTATTTCAATCATGAATGCAAATTTTTATCTCTTTTTTTTTTTTACTATTTGTTTTCTATCGCAGAATGCAAATTTATCACACATCTACTCTTTGTTTTTCAAAATCATGAGAAGCAAAGTTATCCAAAACAATCATTTTACTCTTTGTCGTTCATCACAAAGTTATCAGCTATCTACTCTTTGTTTTCTATTTTGAAAGCAACATTATCAGTTCTCTATCAAATTTTCTATCCTATCAGCATGATGGCCCTACAATTTTATCTATCTATTGACTAAGGAAGCAATGTTAATCATCATTTTTCATCACATCAGCATTTTGGAAAAAATTTCCTAAATGCGCAATTCTATTGTTCATATGCGCTAAAGTTTTTCTCAGTTGCGCTACACTGTTTCCTCGATGCGCTAAAACTCTGTATGCGCTACTCTGTATCTTGGATGCGCTACTCTAACTACCCTATGCACAACTCTAGCATTTTTGGACCAAACCCTAAATGCACAGTTATGTGCCCTAGATGCGCTAAAACACCTACCTAGCCGATTTCGCCCTAGATGTGCAACTCTATCTATCAGATGCGCTAAAGGATCAGTTTTTAATCTATCCCTGGATGCGCTACGAGAATTCCTAGATGCGCTAAAGGATTTTTTGAATGCGCTAAAACTATTCCTAAATGCGCTAAAACGTGCAAAAAAATTGCAAACCGATTTAAAAACAATCTAAATTCGATCTAAAAAGCAATATTTGACAACATAGATGGTTCGAATCACTCACCAGTGGTCCATATTCCACTGGTCTCTGATATCGTCGAGCTTGCTCGAACCTATGTCTGTGCACGGGGATCACCATCTCGCCAGGTCACTCTCAGAGCTCAAATTTTACTGTAGCAGCAGGGTGAAAATGACACTTCATTTTACCCGTTTGACCTTATAAGGGTCTTTTTAGGATGGGCATTAATGGCATTTTTCATTTTTTCATCCTCTTTTTCACCTAGGGCATCGGACACATCATCTATCGGGAGCTAAATCACTGTTCCCCTATCACTATCAATTTCTTCTTCCGTGATTTATCTCCCGAGGGGGCATCATCATCAATATCAAAAACCAGAAACATATCAGGGGAAAATTCTTATTTTTCTTTGAAGCAATGTGTTTCACACATCACTTCAAAGAGGGGTAAAATGTATACGCATAAAAATGGTCATGTCTATAATCCTGGCAATTAATTAAATATTTATTATTTAATTATTTCTTCTAAAGTCCTCTACATATGATTAAATTTATTTAATTTAATTATATTGTTCATTCATCTTATTTCTCTTCCATAATTAAATAAATCTATTTTATTTAATTATTTCCATAAGTCCACTTAATTAATTAAATAAATACATTTTATTTATTTAAATTAATTATCACTGTTTGAATTTAAATTAAATCTTTTGATTTAATTAAATTTAAATATCCTTTTCTTCTTCTAATTAATTAAATGTTTCATTTAATTAATTTCATAAAAGTGATTTAATTAAATAAATCTTATTTAATTAAAAATATCTTATGCTTTCTTTCTAAATCAAAATTAGGTATTTTAACCTGATTGTGAAATCTTCTCATATCATGATTAAATATTTTATTTAAATAATGAGATATTTTGCTTTTTTTCAATAAAACATAATTAAATCTCTTTTCTCACCACAAGCTTTCTTCTGCTTTTAAAAGCTTAATTAAAATATTTTATTTAATTAAGAAAAGCTTAATGTCCTCCACAAATAAATAATTGATTTTTTTAATTAATTATTTATCAGCTTTAAATCTTTCTTTTATTCTTTTAAAGAAAGATGATTTCTTATCTTCTCTTCTTTTTCCTCTTTCATAATAAAATAGAAAAATCTTATTTTTAGGGTTCTTCTATTCTCTCTTCAATTTCATCTTTCTTCAACTGTTCGATCTGCTAGGAATTATCACAACCATTAATCGAGACAGCCAATCAAAATCATTCGAAAAACTCTATAAATACCTGTGTGAATCCAAGCATTGGTAATAGGCAATTAAGTCGAGTTTATGCATTTAGTTCATTTAGCATTTTAATCTCATAGCATCATGTTTGTTTCAAGTTTATTATTTCAAATCATCATCATAGCTTAATCTTGCATCTACATCATAGCAAAATCTCATTCTTTAGGAAGACAGTTTGTTGAGCCTAGCCTACAATCTGAGAACACAAAGCTGGAATCAACAAAAACACTAAAGATAGAGGACAATAGGATGACAATGGAAGCAGGATACTGAGTTTGCACTTCTTTACTCTTTATATTTTGTTTTGATATAATGTACTATTGGTGTGTTTGAATAGTTATCTTCATTTACGCACTTATTTTTCATACACACATTAAATGGCGCCCACCGTGGGGCCTATGCCCCTATTTTAGATTTCTTTCTTGCAAGTTTTTCTTGCAGGTTTGCTTATAGGTTTTCTGACATTCGGCAGTGCATCTAGAAGATTCAGAAATTTTTATTTTGCAGGTATTTCGGTGCATCTGGGATTTTCTACGGCTCATCTGGGAAACAGAGTGGCGCATCCGAGCATTTCTGCAGAGCATTTAGAAATTTAGTTAGCGCATATAGGACTTTCTTTAGTGCATTTTAATATGTTTCAGAAATTTTTTTAAAATTTTTTTTTGCATTTAGAATAGCACATATAATTTCTGTTTTCGCGCATCTGGGTAACAGAGCGGCGCATTTCTATTCTGTTTTAGCACATTTGGGTAACAGAGTTGCGTATTTGGTCTCTATTTCTGTGCATCTGGGGGACAGAGTTTCACATCTGAATTGTAACCAAGATTTTGAGTCTGACGCCTTCTACAGATAGAATTTCTTTCATTTTCTTGCTGAATTTACAATGAATCAATCTAGGGTAGCCACCACACCTTTATCATGCAGTTAAAAAGAACCCCATGTCTGTTGTGAAGCAAAATCTTCACATAGATTAAATCACTTTTGATTTTGGTGCACATAAAATGAATTTGTCTACTCTTATTGACTGTGTTTGAAAGTGGTAGGTGATTATGGTCTCACCCTGTGCAAACTAGGTGATCAGAAAACCAAACCCACTTTTCCCTGTGTAACCCTCACTCAATAATTGAAGTATCCTCTCCCCTTGCGCACTTGTGCGATCCTGGGTGCAAGAGAAATAGTTATTGACTCTAGAAATTGGGCCTACCTTAAGGGAAAAAGTACTCACCTTAAGGGACGACTCAAACCGGCAATGGAGCTAAGGCCAAGCTACCCCCAACCGGTATATAAATATAAATCTTAAGGGAAAACCTAAGGTTGCTCGTGTGGATGTGTCATACGGACGGAGTTGTACTCCCTTAAACCCTGTTGAGCTTAACCTCTTTAGGCTGGAGTGCCACCTTAATGGTGATTAATCTCTTGCCCCATGTATGGCCACTCGAACGGGGGTCCTGAACTAAATACCATTGTTTAGAAAGCCAAAAACCTTCTATCTGCTAGTCCAGCACCGGTCGGTGTGAAACCTTCCACACTTTCGCAGTCAGTAGTAGAGGTGATCAGCTCGCCATGGGAGTTTCATGGGGGTTGAAAGCTTGGTTGGCCTGAGAAGAGAGTGCACTGTAAGGGGGAGCTCGTGCAGCCAAGCTTCTGGATTCACACACTACTGATATGCGGTTGGGGAAACCCACGTGGAGTCTAGCGGATATTGTCTTGGCCTAACCTAGTTTGTGCTTGTCTTATTCTGTGCTTGGTTACGAATCAACTTAAATCAGATTGTTTGTTGTGCTTTCAAAAACATCAATTCAGATAAAGGATCATCCAAAAAACCAACATGATGAATTTTAGCTGAAAACTGGTCAAAACTGTTTTAGTGCATCTAGGAAAAACTGTAGCGCATTTAAACTCTGTTCTAGCGCATCTGTGTTCTGTTTCGGTGCATTTAGGGTATTTTTCTATGCATATGTGCTCTGTTTCTGTGCATCTAAGGTATTCTACAGTGCATTTGACTCTTTCTCCAGTGCATTCACCTCTTTCTGCAGCGCATTTAGGAAACATAATAGCACTTTTAGGTTTCTATCAAAATTTGTACACAGACCTGAATCTCTGAGATTTTACTCCCATGTTGAGAAAGTGGAAATCAACCAAGTTCACCAAGAAATCAATTTTCAATAGGATCAAGAAGCCCAAAACAAACTTAAGTTACAAAAAGACTTTAGATCGCAGAGAATTCCTGTATAAAAGTCGAGACGTCTTGCTCCATTATCACACATTCCTCCATAGATACCAAGACTACATTAGGGGATTCACCGACGATTATACTGTAGAACCTTTGGCTACCCAAGCTTACTATCAAATATTAGCATTGTCTCAATGTCACAATCTTAATCAACCTCTTGAGTTTGAAAATATACCACAACCTTCAATTGAATATTCAACGCATCCTAATCAAATCCTTCAGTGACCTTTGATCATATCCAAGGATTTCTTACATATGCCTGTTTTTACAAGATCTCGACACAACCAGCTAGGAGAAACATCTCACCAAGAAACTCCTGCCCACAACATTCAAGAAGAGGGTGAACGTGATCGTCTTCTTTTTAGTGTGAATCGTAATCCCCTTTTCAGTGACAACAATATGGATGATAGAGAGGAAAATCCATTTCATAAGAACAAAAACATGAACAAAACTCCCGTAGATAGTGATGATGAGCAAGAGGAAGAACTTCAACTTAGAGAGGCGGAACAAAACCCTAAGTTTCTTAAGATCCTTGAATAGATTATACAACGTGACAAAGAGAAGTACTTTCTTTTCTTGGTAGATCAAGGAGCTAAATTGCCTAAAGACTTTGATACTAAGAAATTAAAAAGCAAGGAAGAAGAACCATCCCTATCTGATTTCGCTTTCTTTAAAAAAGAGTTTAAAGAAATGCAGGGAACAATCAAAGAATTATGAGGGGGAACCACAACCAAGAAATACACTTTCGATGACATATGTCCTTATCCTTTTGATAGAAGTCTTAACATGATTCCATTTCCTAAACACTGTGAAATTCCCAAATTTGATCGTTATAATGGGAAATCAGACCCAATTGACTACGTTAGAGACTTTCGAAACATGACATTGGAATTTGCCCATGAGGATACATATTTATTGTGATTATTTCCTCGAAGCCTTGGAGTCAATTCAATGGAATGGTTATCTAAGATTACACCTCCTATTCAAACATTTGAGGAATTGATCAATTTGTTCATAACACAATATGCCTACAACATTCAACACCAAATCACCATGATTGATCTTTGCAAAGTTGCACAAAAACCCGGTGAATCTTTCACTACCTTTCTTCAAAGATGGAGGAGAATGTTTGCTAGGTACCCACGACATGTCCCTGAAAAGGAGAAAATGGTTACTTTCATCAATAGCCTCAACTCAAAAATGAGCTATCATTTAAATCTACATTGCCCACCTTCCTTTGAGAAATTGATTGAGGATGCCATCACCATCGAAAGTGCTTTGGTCAAAAGAGGGACAATAAAACTTGATAGGGACAACCCTAGCTCATCTAACCATTACAACAATCAAGACAAGTCTAAATTTTGGACCCGCAACAAAAACATTGTAAACGATGGTGTTGTAGATGCAAATCATGTCACATCTAGGACATTTGTTCTGAGTGCTCCCAATGTGACTCGACACAATAATTACAACAATGTCAATTCAGTCGCGAATCAAGGAAACAATCATCCCCCTCCAACGAACAATAATCAGGGGACTGCCAACAACCAAAACTACCAGGGAAACAACAACACTTTAGGGAATACCTCAAACACGAAACCACAACGCTTTCCATTCTTCTCCAATAGAAGAACTTTCACTCCACGAGGACAATCCTTAGAATCGGCTTTCAAAGAGGTTATGGAAAAGAATGTCCTTATGTTACCACCGCAACGTAATTATGAACCTAGTGTAAAACCTCCATCATGGAATGAGGCCTATTTTTGTGACTACCATAGGTGCAGAGGTCATCATACAAACAACTGTCAAGGTTTGAAACATGCTATTCAAGATCTAATTGACAAGGGAATTATCACAGTAGAAGGACAACAGAAATCCAATGAAGATCACCAAGCATTTCGAAATCCTCTACCAAATCATCAAAAGGGAGAGTTTTCAGACAAAAATGTGAACCAAATTGATGACAATGTAATCCATCACCTCTATACAGACAATGAGCAAGTCAATGTTATAAAAATCAAAGAGAAAGTAGACAATGGACAAGTGAATGTCACAATGAGAGCCCAAGCTAAAGTTATCTTAAAGGGTACCTCTTCAAAATCCACTGAGACCTTCCCTCAACACAATATGACTTAGTTAACCAACTTCGAAAAACTCCGGCTCAAATCTCCATTTTAGAACTCCTGAAGATTTCCCCTGCACACAAGGAAATTTTAGAAAAATCCCTTTTTGAGATGATTGTATCCATGGATTTGGATGTGAACCAATTTCAAGCCATGGTAGGACATTTGTCCTCACCTACATGTCTCTCATTTTTAGACAAAGACGATGTTTCCATGACTCATCCCCACAATTCATCTTTATACTTAGAGGTCATGATCCATAAATTTCGTGTTAAACGTGTTCTAATAGATGGAGGGGCTGGTCTAAATATATGTACCTTAAAGGTGGTTCAAGCATTAGGATTCGCAGAAGACTCCATTGATCCTAGAAGGAAGATTACTATAAAAGCCTATGATGATGAAGAAAGAACGTCCAAAGGTCTAATCATGCTACCAATCAGAGTGGGGCCTGTTATCAAAAATACCTTTTATCAAGTTTTAGATCGAGATATTGCATACAATATCTTGTTGGGTCGTCCTTGGATCCATGAAATGTAAGCTGTTCCATCCACTTACCAGCAATGTCTTAAGTTTCCATATGATGGACAGGAAATCACTATACCAGCTGATAATTCAAACACTCAAACTTGTGCCAATGTCAAAGCTCATCAGGATACTTTGGTTTTGACTAATCGAGAAGCACTTGCTAATACTTCTCCTAAGCATGATACACAAATCAAGCAATTAGCTAAAAGCTTTGACAAGAAACTACAGTTCAAGGAAAGTGGAGTTGGGGAATATTCCCTTTGTCTTGCTAATCTACCTACATCTCCTCGATCACATGGACAACCTTCTATTACACAACAATAGATATCAGCAGCATCAACATCAGCACAAGTACAAACAGAGCCAACCACCAAGTTCAATGGACAATTTATCAAAGAAAAATTCCCCATGGGAGATCTTGAAGATACAACAATTTTGGATTGGCTCTATAAGGATGAAGAGGAAACGGTTCTAAATGTCACCTTACCAACTAACAGATATGGGAAAGGATATTCCATCATGCAAAAGATGGGATATGACAATGGTCCTCTTGGAAAAAGAAAAGAAGGCGTAGTTGAGCCTATCCATCTCCCAGGGCTTGCTGCATATGATAAAACTGGAATAGGCTATGATGCTACCCAATCCAAACAATCACAAGATAATGTTTTTACACTACAAGAAGGTTCCGATAAGAAAGAGACATGTTTGGCATGAATCCTGAATTGCATAGAAAATAATTCTGATACCGATTCTGCTGAATATGAATGGGATACCATCCACAATGATCAATTTTGGAGGGACAAAGAGGTAGATGTCATACATAAGTATATGCCCACTTTAATCAAAGGAGAAGGTTTAGGATCCCAACCACAAGAATCTGAACCACAACGCAACTATGAGTCTTGTGATACTGAGTCAGATTTTAACGAACAAGACTATCAGGAGAATAGTACCATCATTGACCTACCTCATACCTCGGATCCTACCAATAACTCTGTCTTGACCCTAACCATTTCCGATTTCACATGACCAAATGACACATTACCTTTAATCCATCCTGATCTCATTGACTGGGATCTAACCGAACCTATGGATATACCTATTTTTCCAAATGACGAAGCTATCATAAACTTCCTTTCCGCCGATGATATAAATGATTGTTCCACTAGCGATTTTCGGTATGAAGTCTTTAATCATGAGAGTGTCAAGTCTCCTAGCTGCAAAAATGAAAATAAAGAAAAATGATCTAGTGGTGAAAACCATAATCTGGCAGTACTAGATCAAGCAAAAGATAAAATAAAGAGCATATCAGATGGTGAAAACCTTTTTGAGGCACCACCTCATGGGACTCTTGACACTCTCCCGGAGCACTATCATGAGCGATCGCCCATCTTGATTGAGCCTACAAAGGAAATCAATATTGCAACTACAAATAATCCAAGGATTTTGCAGCTAGCTAAATCAATGACAGAAAAAGAAATCCCAGAGTTCATGAACTTTCTTAAAGAAAATCAAGTTAATTTTGCTTGGTCATATGCAGATATGCCAGGCCTTGATCCTGATCTCATTATGCATCATTTGTCTATCAAACTAGGAGCTAAACCAGTGAAACAAAAACTCAGAAAGATGAATCCTCATGTAGCACTACTAGTTAAGGAAGAACTCAAGAAGCTCCTCGATGCAGGCTTTATAAGATCAATTGCCTATGCAGAATGGATCTCCAATATTGTACCAGTAGCAAAACCAGACAAACGTGTAAGAGTATGCACTGATTTCAGAGATCTTAACAAAGCTTGCCCAAAGGATGACTTTCCGCTTCCAAGTATTGACACTATAATTGATCTAATAGCTGGCCATGCCATGTACTCATTAATGGATGGTTTCTCTGGTTACAACCAAATCAAGATTGCACCAGAAGACCAAGAGAAAATAGCTTTCACTTGTCTGTGGGGAACATACTATTGGAATGTCATGCCTTTCGGCTTAAAGAATGCTGGAGCTACTTATCAAAGAGCTATGACTACGATCTTTCATGAAATGATGCACACATTCATGGAAGATTATGTAGATGACATATTGGAAAAATCATACACCAGAGAAGGACACTTGGAGATACTGTCTAAAATATTTACCAGATTGGAAAAATTCAAAGTTCGCCTAAACCCTAAGAAATGTGTTTTTGGGGTCACATCCGGGAAGCTGTTAGGATATATTGTTTCAGAAAAGGGAATTGAAGTAAATCCTGCTAAAGTTTGAGCAATCATGGAGATGTCTCCCCCAAAGAACATTAGTCAATTGAGATCATTACAAGGGCAACTTCAGTCTATCAGAAGATTCATTGCATAATTGACTGACAAAAGTCTACCATTCACACATCTCCTACATAAGAATGTTCCTTTTAGATGGGATGACAAATGTGAAATGGCATTTCAACAAATCAACCAGTACTTGATGAATCCACCAGTTCTCATACCACCAAATCTAGACAAACCATTGATTCTGTATATTACTGCAACCGAGACATCTTTGGGAGCATTATTAGCGCAAGAAGACCATGAAGGGAAAGAACATGCAATCTATTACACTAGCAGAACACTGACAAGTCATGAGCTTCATTACACTTTCATTGAGAAGGCTTGTTTAGCAGTTGTCTTTGCTTCACAAAAATTCTGACATTACATGCTCACTCATACAATTAATCTTGTTTCAAAAATTGATCCACTCAAGTATCTGCTAAGCAAAGCATCACTAACAGGAAGGTTAGCAAAATGGGTCATGATTTTGAGTGAGTTTGACATCCACTATGTTGATAACAAAGAGATCAAAGGACAAGTTATTGCTGAGAAACTAGTAGACGCTCCTCTCCAAACAGATCATCCCTTACACATTGAGTTTCCAAATGCTGATGTTTTCACAGCAGACTCTAAGCAGCTATGGTCCTTATACTTCGATGGTTCTTTTACTCAACATGGATCGGGGGCAGGCATTCTCTTCGTCACCCCTCAAGGACATACCATTCCTCGGTCATATAGGCTAATGTTTCCATGCACCAATAACATAGCCGAATATGAAGCACTAATCACTGGACTGAAAATAGCATTGGAATGGAGGATCACCGAGCTACAAGTTTATGGTGACTCACAACTAGTTATTAATCAAATCAATGATGATTATCAGACTAAAGATGACAAGTTGTTGCCATACAAGAAGATGATTGATGACTTCAAGAAATACTTTGTGGACATTCAGTTCACACAAATTCCAAGGATTGACAACAAAGCGGCTGACGCTATGGCTACGATCGCCTCATTGATACAACTCCCAGACAAACAGACTTGCTATGAATTTCTGGTGGAACAATTATTTACACCTGCCTATGACACGCCTGAAAGCCAAATTATCTGCCACCTAGTAGGATCCGATTCACCCTCGTATGGTAAGATTTATGCATACCTAAAAGACAATATTTTACCACCTAACTTATCTCACAACCAAAAGCGTAACTTTATCCGACAATCCTCTCGATATACCCTCATCGCTGATACCCTTTATCGCCGTGGTCTTGATGGTACTTTACTTCGATGTCTTGAACGTGACGAATCCGACAAAGCTTTACAAGAAGTTCATGGGGGCATTTTTGGTACTCATTCGAGTGGACTAACCTTATCCAAGAAATTGATTCGAATGGGTTACTACTGGCCTACAATGGAAAGGGAATCATTCACTTTTGTTAAAACATGCTCAAAATGTCAGATTCATAGGAATCTTATTCATGCCCCTGCACAAGAACTTCATTCGTTTACACCCACCTGGCCATTCTCTCAATGGGGGTTAGATCTAGTGGGCAAAATTCATCCTTCTTCAAATGGGCATAAGTTCATTATCACAGCGACAAAATATTTCACTAAGTGGATTGAGGCAGTACCTCTCTCTAAAGTCACTGGAAAATAGATCTCATCCTTCATACTCAACTACATTATTTGTCGATATGGTATTCCTAATGCCATTATTACAGATAATGGTCACCCTTTCAAAAATCAGGATGTTGATGAACTTTGTGAAAGATTCCATATTCAGCACAGATATTCCACGCCTTACTATCCTCAAGGGAATGGCCAAGCAGAGGCCTCAAACAAGACTATACTAAAGATCTTGAAGAAGACTGTTAATGACTCAGGGAAAGATTGGCATGTTCAACTCAATCCCGCCTTGTGGGCTTATAGAACAAGTGTCTGAATGCCGATAGGAGTGACACCTTTTTCCCTCGTCTATGGAGCAAAAGGCATATTGCCTTTAGAGGTAGAAATACCTTCATTAAGAGCATCACTGAAAGGTCTCATAACAGATTAGGAATACAGAGTTTCTTGACTCCAAAAGTTAGAACTTTTAGATGAAAAGAGACAGAGAGCAGCAGACCATTTGAAAGCGTACCAACAGATGATGTCTCGTAGCTATAATCACAAAGTAAAGCCACGTACCTTTCATGTGGGTGATCTAGTTCTAAAAGAGAACCCATGCAATCAACAAGATAGAGAAAAGAAGGGAAAGTTTGAACCAAATTGGTTAGGCCCCTATGTGGTTATTGCAGTCTACAGTTCAGGAGCATACAAGTTATCAATGCCAGAAGGAGACCTATTTGATGAACCCATCAACAGTATACATCTTAAGAAGTATTATGTTTAAGTCAGAAAAAGTCCTGAAGAAATCCAAAAATAGCAGAAAAAGTCCTAAAGAAATCCAAAAACAGTAGAAAAGGTCCTGAAGAAATCCAAAAACAGCAAAAAAAGTCCTGAAGAAATCCAAAAACAGCAGAAAAAGTCCTGAAGAAATCCAAAAATAGTAGAAAAAGTCCTAAAAAAATCTAAAAACAGCACAAAAAGTCCTGAAAACATCCAAAAACAGCAGAAAAAGTCCTGAAGAAATACAAAAAAATGAAAAGAGAATGTCATAGGGTGAAAACCTGGCAAACAGGCAATCTATTGACAAAAAAATACAAAAAAATCAAAAATAAATCAGAAAAATGCAATAAATACGGATAGTGAAAATCTGGCAAACAGACGCTATCCGTACCTTTCCATCTATTAGTTCCTGTTTTGCACTTTGTCTTTTCAAAGCTTCCTTTTTCCACATCTTTTTCACATCTTAGGGTCATTAATCGCATCATCCTGCTGCCATCTGCCTAGAGGGTTAAAACGTCTTACCATGGCTTGATCGTTTGTACATATTCCTTTCCGCAAGTTGTGTCAATAAACAGGGCAAAACTCAACTGGGGGCACTTAACTTTCAGAGCATACCAAAACAGCTAGACCATGACATAGAATCTGAGCATGCAAACAAACAACAAACTCATGTAACAACTTTATCCGATCATGAAACACTTTTCAGCAAGATATCATATCCTTGTCTATTGGATGATCCAGAAATCTGAATAATGCATGAAATAATAGTATTACATGTTTGACCAAAAGTTGTTTGATTTTTGATATCATTACTCTAGAGCACACTCAATGATGTACTGAACTAGAGTAGCAAGGAACGAGAATGATTTTTCTTTGCTTGCTGTCTTGAGGTAAACAATCAATCTAATGCAAATATGTCACAAGACATGACGATCAAAGCAATATCTTCGATGACAGTTCCACATTTGCATCAGAAAGGTGGTTAATCTTTGTCTGTTTATGCAAGAAATGCTCAGGTCATCTTGGTTCAATTATACATCGATGCTTGTGTTCGCTTGCTATATCAAAATTCATGAAAGTTGTACTCTGGTCATCATTGGCGCTAATTTCCCCTCTGATGCTTGTACATACTTCCAACATTTTAAATAGTTCTATGATGATTCAAGAAGGCTTCTAAAAGGCTCAACAAACTGGTTAGTTGCATATAGTTGCATATTCATTAGATCATTACATATATCTACATATTGGATTCACATCAGTATTTTGCAAGGCTGAATGAACGCATTAACAGTTGTCGTATAGTTTTGAGTCTTTGTGGAGGACATTTGGACATTTGATTCATTGCATCCATTCAGGGTTCATTTATCATTTTATCATTCATTCTCATTTTAGCATTCATTTTATCATATTTATCTTTATCATTTCCATATCATTTATTATTCATTATCATTCTCATTATCATCATCCTTCTCATATATCATTATCATTGTATCATTATCCTTTATCATTTCATCATTTAATCATTTTATCATTTCATATCATTTCATCACCATTATCATTTATCATTTATCATTTTATCATTCATTTATCATTTTATCATTCATTTCATTACAATTCGCATTTATCATTTTATCATCATTTCATTATCATCATATTACCATTTTACATATCATTTATCTTTTCATCATTATTCATACCACATTCATTATCTATCATATCATGATGCATTTCATACATGAAAAATTCAAAAAAATTAACATCTCACATATATACATACATCATCACAAAATCATTGCATTCACATCATAATTACTACACCATCCTACATCATAATGATTAGTCCGCAAACATAGGAAAAAGCATATCAAAATCCATCTCATATCATACATGCATACAAGTAATATCCATCTCATATCACAAACACATGAACATAACATCATCAGAAACATCGCCGCTGCATATCATCGCTCATCAAAATAATACAAATGTCTAAATGTCCAATGAAGCTAACAAGGTCAGAACATCATACATAAGACATGATCAAAACTCAATATACATAATGAATCAGCCCCAAATGCCTAACAGGTGGATGCCCCTGAAGGAGCTGGTTCGGAAGGAGGTGGCCTGCCACTAGTCCCGGCATCAGGATCCCGTCGAGGCCCTGTAATCTCTCTACCATGTGTCGATGTCCGTGATTGGGTCCTAGTCCTGCTGTACAATCTGGGATATGGCTCTCGCCGCTCAGGAGGGCATAACTCCTCATATCGAACTCTATAGTACTCGGCCTCCCTAGTAGGCTCGAACCCCTCTGCAATGGCCTCTCGTAAGGAGGTACTCTCTATGGTACCCATCAGCCTCTGTGCCACACCCTCGGCCTCCAGTGCTCGCCGTCTAAGGGCATCCCTCTCCGCTATCAACTGTGACACCTGGGAATCAAGGGCAGGTACCTGTGCCTGTGCCTGTGCCTGTGCCTGTGTCTGGGCCTGTGCAAGCTGTGCCTGTAACTGCACTATCATGCTCTGAGCCTGCGCTAACTGACTCTGTAGCTATGCCTACTGCCCTTGAAAGGTCTGCACCTGACCCTGCAAAGCATCTATCTGTTCCTGCTGAGACGAGGATGTCACCCTAATCACTGTCTGAGGCCTACCACCAGATCTGGTCTGCCGAGGAATCGGTACTCTGCCTAGGTTTTCTATTCTCTGCTGCCTCTCCTCATCCCCATCATCTCCATCGTCTCCATCGTCTGAGGTTTCCTCCTCCTCCCCATCTCCACTCTCCTCACTCTCCTCTCCCTCCTCCTCCTCTCCTCTACCCATAGCCTGCCCCCATCCACCCATAGCCTGCTCCCCACCGGCCACACCTCCTTGTATCCCTGCTCCTGGCTGTGATGCTACTCTGATCGCCCGTGCCTCATCTGGCACTATGAACCGTGGAAACGGATGTGTATGAAAATACTGGGCATAATCATCTATCATCCCTGCATCCAATACCTCTGGCCTATCCGCCCATACCTCGGACTATAATGACGAGTACTCTGTATACACTGCCTGGTATGGAATGCATGGCCCCCATCCTACATCCCCCTTGCGCCGCCCATAATGAGCAACGCCCTGGGGCATCCCCTGAGTGAATCCAAACTGCCTCAGAACATGTAGTGCCAGAAACCTCTCAATAATAAAGGGCGTCCGCCCTATCAGATATCGTGGTCAGCAAACAAAAGGCATCTCTAGGTGATCGGTCGCCCATGCCTCGCAGTCTGTGTAGGGCCTCCATATCACCACATCAACATCATCAAAAACTCGCCGCCAGTATTCTACCTTGCCCAGCCTCTGCTGGACAACTGCGCCAGAATATGCATACACATACGGCCTCCCTGCTGGTCTCGTGACAACAATGTGCTCCCACGCCTAGATCAGTAACAATGTAACTCCACTCGCTAGGCTCGTCGATCCTCTGTAAACAATCCGATGAAGATCGTGATACATATCAGCCAAGACACAGCTCCCCTAGGAAAATCTCTGTGGCTATGTAATCATCCACTCTAGCATCCTCCCCCAACCCATGGCGAATCCCTTGGACCGATGGTTCGGTCCAAGAAAACCTCTGACAAATGCAGCCAACACGCAACTAGAGCGGGATACCTGCTAAAATCACCCTAGTCTATTTTAGTAATCATATATACCGGGATCGCCACATATCTGTTATAATGCCTCTGTCCCACCAATCTCTTTGTGGTCATAAACCACAAGGGCACCAACAACCGGAATCCCCAGAATCTGATACACGTCCTTAGGCGTCACACTCATCTCACCCATCAGCAGGTGGAAGGTGTTATGCTCTAAATGCCATCTCTCGGCCAAGGCCGTCAATAGCCCCCTATTGGCCTGAATGCCTTGTGGCATGGCCAACAATGGTCCCAATCCACAGTCTGCTATCATATGTAACTTTGCAGGAGTCAGCTCTCCTATCCGCTCCCAACATAGTGGGAACCGCTCTCTGATCTGGAGGCTTTTGAAAGCCTCCTATTTTGTTCAACCATCACAACAAATACATCACATCAGACCCATATCACATGATCTATCTAGCCAACATAACATATCAATGACCCATATCAGGTGCTACATCAATCTATCAGCAGGTCCAATCAATCTACTTTATCATCATTTACTATTTGTTTTTCTTTTCAGGAAAGCAAATTTATCAACACACATATCATTTTCTATTTGTATTTCAATCATGAATGCAAATTTTTATCTCTTTTTTTTTTACTATTTGTTTTCTATCGCAGAATGCAAATTTATCACACATCTACTCTTTGTTTTTCAAAATCGCGAGAAGCAAAGTTATCAAAAACAATCATTTTACTCTTTGTCATTCATCACAAAGTTATCAGCTATCTACTCTTTTTTTTCTATTTTGAAAGCAACGTTATCATTTCTCTATCAAATTTTCTATCCTATCAGCATGATGGCCCTATAATTTTATCTATCTATTGACTAAGGAAGCAATGTTAATCATCATTTTTCATCACATCAGCGTTTTGGGAAAAAATTCTTAAATGCGCAATTCTGTTGTTCATATGCGCTAAAAACCCTCTCTACATGCAATTCTCTCTTGCATCCTTTTTTATGGTTCTGGTTTCATACTTTACTTCGATGTCTTGATATTGATGATGATGCCCCAATAGGACAGTACCTCCAGATGAGTAACAAAAAGTAGATTGGTAGTGTTATTGCGCATCTGTATTCTATTTTCGTGCATCTAAGTAACAGAGTTGCGCATCTCGGTTATGTTTTAGCGCATCTGGGAGTTTTTGTTGCGCATCTGGGAGTTTCTGTAGCACATTTGTGGTCTGTTTTAGCGCATCTGGCCCTGTTTTTAAAATCTGATAGTTTTTAGTTTTCTGCAGTACATCTGAGGATTTATGTTGCACATGTGGGTGTTTTTGCAGTGCATCTGAGTGTTTCTGTCGTGCATCTGGGTGTTTCTATAGCGCATATGGTATCTGTTTTAGCGCATATAGGGTCTTTTTCAGCATTTTCATAGGAAATCTTAAAATGGCCATATCTTGCTCATTTTTTGGTCTTTTTCAGAGAATTTTTTTTTGAAATGGGGTAGAATTTCATAAGCTATCTAATGGTGTAAGTTTTTATCAGATTTGAAAAATTAATAGCTTTCAAATTCTCACATATTTGAAAAAGACCAAAAAATGAGCAAGATATGGCCATTTTAAGATTTCCTATGAAAATGCTGAAAAAGACCATGTATGCGCTAAAACAGATACCATATGCGCTATAGAAACACCTAGATGTGTGATAGAAACACTCAGATGTGCTGCAGAAACACCCAGATGTGCAACAGAAATCCTCAGATGCGCTGCAGAAAACTAAAAACTGTCAGATGTTAAAAACAGGGCCAAATGCGCTAAAACAGACCATAGATGCGCTACAGAAACTCCCAGATGCACAACAAAAACTCCCAGATGCGCTAAAACATAACCGAGATGTGCAACTCTGTTACTTAGATGCGCGAAAATAGAATACAGATGCACAATAACAGTACCTAAATGTGCGATAACAGTAATCTAAATGCACAACAACAGAAACTAGATGCGCCACTCTTTTACCCAGATGCGCGAAAACAGAATCTAAATGCGCTAATCTACATGCAAAAATTTTATTTTTTTTAATTTTTCTGTCAATAGACTGCCTGTTTGCCAGGTTTTCACCCTATGACATGTTTTTAATTTTTTTGTATTTTTGGATAGGAGGGAAGGAGAAGATGGATGGGAGGGACTCAAGTGTCTAGTTCTGTGAAAGGTGATAGTCCCACTAGATGGATGTCATTGCATGGATCATGTCAAGTGCTCATAGATGTCGGTAAGGGATGACATGAAAGGGATGGATTAGGTAGATGGCGGATTATGAAAGGCTTATTTAAGAATGGATGGGGAATAGTGGATGATGATGTGGATTATGTAGGGAGGATGATAGGTTTATGCAAAAGCATGGACCATAGGAAGGTGGTTGGGAAGATATGTAGGATAGTAGTTGAAGGATGGGGAGATGGAGGTATGTGGGATTATTGTGAAATGGAAGGGAACCATGACCAATGGTTGCACACACTGTGATAAATGTTGAAAATTTTGATGTAGATGGGGTGTAGGAAGCAATGAAGATGTTTTCTTAGGAGGTGGTGGATGATGTGTTTTTGGTACCCACATAGACTTCGTATTTTTTATGATTTTTATTTGGCTTGTGGGACTTAGGAATTTGAGACTTTTGAATGGAATGAGAATGTGGGATGGAAGTGGATGGTTGGGATTTTTGTGATGTGAATGCCTCATTTGACTTGATTTCTTTTTTCTTAGGTACCCAAACCATTTTAGTTTTGGCCTTTTCTTTTGGATGTATGGGCTTATATACCTTTTTGGATGTATTTTGATTTGAGTTTTTGTATTGATGTCCTAAGGCATGAGAACCCTTAGGATTTTTGACTTTATAGGTAGAGGCATTGAAATTATTTCTTTTGAATCTAATGGATATGGTGGAATGGGTGGAAGCTTCATGTTTATGCAATGTGTGCATTTGTTGGTCATGATTAGGAATGTTAGGGTATTTATGGATGGAGGGATAAGGGGATTGAATGGTAGGGATATTAGGTGTTGGGAGAAGTGGAGGTAGATTAGATGGAGGGATATTAGGAGTTGGAAGCAATGGTGGTAGATTTGATGGAGGGATATTAGGAGTTGGAAGCAATGGTGGCAAAGTTGATGGTGGAAGGTGTATGGTCACATGCTTTTGACATTTGTAGGATGATGGAGGGGGAATGGCAACATATGTTTTAGGGATACAATAGGCTTTATGATGGAAAGTGGACTTAGGATGCATGGAGGAAGTACCAACATCTTTAGGTTGTTGTCCTTGGGGTGTGGGTCCAAGGTCATAAGAGCGTGGAGGGACTTTGACATGGACAGGCTCCAAAATATCTTGTTCATGAAGGTCTAGACCTTTATCTTGGTGGTTCATGTTTTGAAGTGTGCAATGGACAATGAGACTAGGTGTAGGTGGAACACTAGACATGAGTTCCTTATTGGATGGAGAAGATGAAGCAAGGGAAGATAATGGTTTTTGTTGTTCTAAGGAGGAACATTCATGAATGAGGGTGGAAAGACCAATAGGATAGGATGGAGGACTTTCAATGGGGTCAATTGTGGGTGATGGAGGATCATTAGGATCTTGATTAGCATTGTGTTCACTTAGATCCAAGGTGTTTGTTTGATCTTCTATGTTGGCTTGGGAGGTATGTGTCTCATCAAGGGAAATGGATGTTGATAGATCATGGATAGGACTAGGTGGAGGTGAATTTGGAATATCTTTCTCATGGATGGGTATAGGATCAAGTTGCTCATGGATAGGCTCTTCATTATTATGGATATCATCTTGATCATAAAAACGATATAGATTATGGATAGGTTGGATGAAAGTGATTTGATCTTGATTAGGACTAGGGCTTGATGTTTCCACATGCTTGGGAGTAGACTCTTGACATACCTCTTGGGTTACTTGAATGGAAGTGGATGGGGATTTCTCACGGAGAGACTTGGCATGTTCTTGATGGTCAACAACATAGGAGCATGAAAGAGGATGACTTGAACTTATGACATGAGACTCTTGAATTGACTCAAGGGGTTGTGGATGACATGGTTGACTTGAAGGACTTGGCATGACATTTGAGGACTCTTTTTTTTGTTCAAGTATATGTGTTGGAGGACATGGTGATGTTTGATTCCTTTCTTGTAGCCCTTGGGTCACATCCTTTGGAGGTGTAGGGGTGGAAGGTGTTGGCTTAGGTTTTTTATTTTTATTGTATATATACTTTGAGAGTACATAACCTATATCAGTATTCCCCTTGTGAATGGTTGCATGAGAACTTAAAGGCTCTTGATTTTTTTTCCCAGGTGGACTTAAATTCATATGTGTTTTTTGTGATGTGGATTGATAGGTTGATGTGGTACTGACACACGAAGAAGTGGATGGATTAGATTGGTATGAGGTGGAAGGGGATGACACCTTAGGTTGAGGTGGAATTGGTTGATAATGAATGGATAGGGGATGATTTTGTGGTTGTTGGATTTGACATGTGGCTATGAGGTATTGGGCTTGAGCTACGAGGTGTTGGATTTGAGGTGACTTGTTTGCTTGAAGTTTTTGTATTATGTTATGGAAGTCGTGAATGACTTTTTTGGGCAAAGGTTTTTGAATTGTTTTAAGAGTGTGATGCATGTGAACAACCTCTTGTGCCATGTCCTCCCATGTTTCCATGGTGTAAAATGATATTGATTGGATTAAAGAGATGATGACTAAGATATGATATGGAATGACAAGATTGTATGATTTGGATGATGTGGCAAGAGTTTATTGGAAATTTGACTTGGGCACTATCAAATACAATATTTCACATGTAAATGCATGAACACACACACTAAGCACAATGATAAGTTTGTCTTCGAAGATCAGATGTTATGATTAAGCAAACACTTGAATACACAACAACAAGCCTGATGACTAATCAAGTGGGGTATGGCCAATTAGGTCTCAAGTGAGTTTTCACAAGGTTGACTAGGTATAAGTCAGAAGCAAAATCTTGCCAATAAGCTGGGAGAAAGGGGTAACCCACCCTTCACCTTCACTTCCCAAAGGTATAAAGTTCTTTGGGGCTTAGCTCAGAGTGACAAGATTTCAACTTCCAAACAAGCGTGTCTTTCGATTCACACTTTGATTGAGGTCATCCCTTGGAGGGGTGTGTGCTCCAAGCAGGCCTCCTAAAAAGGGTATGACAAAAGTGAACCAAGTGAGGTGTTTTGGAAGACACACACACTTGATTCACGCTCACAGTGATTAATTTCCCTTTAGAAAATTGAAATGTTTTGAATAAAACAATGAAGCACTCATTCTTTTTAGATCCCAAATCAAGATGTGATGGAAGACAATGATTAATTTTAGACCCAATTTTTGATATGTGATTGAAGACAAGATTTTTTTTAAACCAAATTGCAATGATGTGATCAAACAAGATTTTATTTTATGTCCCAAATTGAAAGATGTGACAAACAAGATTAAGAGATGAAGGATGAAATGAGTGCACCTAGTTATTTTCGCTTTCCAAATTGTTGTTGTGGCTGATTCCAATGCTTTTCTAGCTCCGTATGATTCACCAAAAAGTCACCAAGACAAGAAGAAACACATGCATGCAAGCAAAAGTGTGATTAAATCTCAAAACATGCAAATTTTTTCAAATATGTGAGAATTTGAAAGCTATAAATTTTTCAAATCTGATAAAAAATTACACCATTAGATAGCTTATGAAATTCTACCCCATTTCAAAAAAAAATCTCTGAAAAAGACCAAAACATGAGCAAGATATGGCCATTTTAAGATTTCCTATGAAAATGCTGAAAAAGACCCTATATGTGCTAAAACAGATACCATATGCGCTACATAAACACCCAGATGCACGATTAACCACCTTTCTGATGCAAGAGAGAATGTATCCTAAGTCAATGAATAGATAAAATGGATAAAAGGATCTTCGTGAATCATATTGGCTGTGGTTAACCACATTTTAACTGTCAGATGTTAAAAATAGGGCTTTACAGTAACACCTAAATTTAGCATTTAATTATGTTTTCTGCATATAGGAGGTACTTTGAAAAATTAAGTCATATGCGCTAAAGTTTTTCTCAGTTTGATGTGATTAATGACTTATCAAATATCCTAATTAAAGCTTTCTTAATGACCCATATGCGCTAAAGTTTTTCTCAGTTGCGCTACACTATTTCCCCGATGCGCTAAAACTCTGTATGCGCTACTCTGTATCTCGGATGCACTACTCTAACTACCCTATGCGCAACTCTAGCATTTTTGGACCAAACCCTAAATGCGCAGTTCTGTGCCCTAGATGCGCTAAAACACCTACCTAGCCGATCTTGCCCTAGATGCGCAACTCTATCTATCGGATGCGCTAAAGGATCAGTTTTTAATCTATCCCTGGATGCGCTACGAAAATTCCTAGATGCGCTAAAGGATTTGTCGAATGTGCTAAAACTATTCCTAAATGCACTAAAACGTGCGAAAAAGTTGCAAACCGATTTAAAAACAATCCAAATTCGATCTAAAAAGCAGCATTTGACAACATAGATGGTTCGAATCACTCACCGATGGTCCATACGCCACTGGTCTCTGATATCGTCGCGCTCGCTCGAACTTATGTTTGTGCACGGGGATCACCATCTCGCCAAGTCACTCTCAAAGCTCAAATTTTACTGTAGCAGCAGGGTGAAAATGACACTTCATTTTACCCCTTTGACCTTATAAGGGTCTTTTTAGGATGGGCATTAATGGAATTTTCCATTTTTTCATCCTCTTTTTCACCTGGGGCATTGGACACATCATCTATCGAGAGCTAAATCACTGTTCCCCTATCACTATCAATTTCTTCTTCTGTGATTTATCTCCCAAGGGGGCATCATCATCAATATCAAAAACCAGAAACATATCAGGGGAAAATTCTTATTTTTCTTTGAAGCAATGCGTTTCACACATCACTTCAAAGAGGGGTAAAATGTATACGCATAAAAATGGTCATGTCTATAATCCTGGCAATTAATTAAATATTTATTATTTAATTATTTTTTCTAAAGTCCTCTACATATGATTAAATTAATTTAATTTAATTATATTGTTCATTCATCTTATTTCTCTTCCATAATTAAATAAATCTATTTTATTTAATTATTTCCATAAGTCCACTTAATTAATTAAATAAATACATTTTATTATTTAAATTAATTATCACTGTTTGAATTTAAATTAAATCTTTTGATTTAATTAAATTTAAATATCCTTTTCTTCTATTTTAATTTTCTTCTTCTAATTAATTAAATGTTTCATTTAATTAATTTCATAAAAGTGATTTAGTTAAATAAATCTTATTTAATTAAAAATATCTTATGCTTTCTTTCTAAATCAAAATTAGGTATTTTAACCTGATTGTGAAATCTTCTCATATCATGATTAAATATTTTATTTAAATTATGAGATATTTTGCTTTTTTCAATAAAACATAATTAAAGCTCTTTTCTCACCACAAGCTTTCTTCTGCTTTTAAAAGCTTAATTAAAATATTTTATTTAATTAAGAAAAGCTTAATGTCCTCCACAAATAAATAATTGATTTTTTTAATTAATTATTTATCAGCTTTAAATCTTTCTTTTATTCTTTTAAAGAAAGATGATTTCTTATCTTCTCTTCTTTTTCCTCTTTCATAATAAAATAAAAAAATCTTATTTTTAGGGTTCTTCTATTCTCTCTTCAATTTCATCTTTCTTCAACCGTTCGATCTGCCAGGAATTATCACAACCGTTAATTGAGACAGCCAATCAAAATCATTCAAAAAACTCTATAAATACCTGTGTGAATCCAAGCATTGGTAATAGGCAATTAAGTAGAGTTTATGCATTTAGTTCATTTAGCATTTTAATCTCATAGCATCATGTTTATTTCAAGTTTATTATTTTAAATCATCATCATAGCTTAATCTTGCATCTACATCATAGCAAAATCTCGTTCTTTAGGAAGACAGTTTGTTGAGCCTAGCCTACAATCTGAGAACACAAAGCTGGAATCAACAAAAACACTAAAGATAGAGGACAATAGGACGACAATGGAAGCATGATACTGAGTTTTCACTTCTTTACTCTTTATATTTTGTTTTGATATAATGTCCTATTGGTGTGTTTGAACAATTATCTTCATTTACGCACTTATTTTTCATACACACAAAAAGAAGTGATTTCCTATACAATATTTTTAGAGGTTGGGATCAAGATAACACCTGGAACATGATCATTAATAAACCCTCTTACCACATTGTTAGAAATCAGGACCAGGTTAGAAATAAGCACTTGGAGTCTACAAAAAGGCCTATCAGAGATCGAGATTAGGATAGCATTCTACATCTAAAACTTAGACAAAGCAATGCAAAAGTCAAGATTAGGTTGACACTTGACACTAAAACTCTACAAATGGAACCAATTCAAGTTTTTCTCTGATTTTCAATCTCAACGAGAGGTTGGAAGTTAGAATTGGGTTGAATGTTTAGAGGGACAACCAAATATTGAAGAGACCAAAATAATGGTCCCTTTGACATTCCAAAGGAAGCTCATTGAGGAGAGAACAAATGACAAAAACCTTTGCAAGGTAACAGGTTAGGGTTTTGTTCTAATTTTGATCTCCAAAAAAGAGTTAGGGGTCAAGATTAGGTTGGAACTTGACACCAAATTACCAAATTTCAACAAGATAGGGTTTTGTTCAAATGTATGATCTCAATCAAAGGTCAAAAGTCATAATTGACATAGTGTCAAGAACTAGGACCATCGCTTGGTGCATAATTAAGGTTTCATTCTGAAACTCAATCCCACAACATGTATGATGATTGGAATTGGAACATGATAGAGTATGAAGGTGATGAAAATTATTTTCCAACTTTTATCAACAAACCATTTGGGATCAGGATATTTCAGATGTTAGAACCCTAATAATAAATCAACCCAATACTTTACTAAATGTGGTAACTTTGTAGATCAAACATGGGGTAACCTAGGTTTTGAAATCAAACTTACAAAGGTCAATGGTATAGAAACCCTAGACATCTAGGGTTTTGGTAGGAATAAAGAAACCCACGTGCACGGTGAAAATAGAATGAAAACAAGAATAAAATGAACACCTAAAAGAGGAAAAAAACAAAGGAAGCAAACGGAAAAACAAAAAAAAAAAGCAACAATAAATCCAACAAGTAGGAGATTAAATAAATGAATAGAACAAGAAATAAAATGAT
>VDFB02139065.1:0-21117 GCA_007258455.2 Sequoia sempervirens | reverse complement strand
AAGCAATTGATCAAGACAAAATGCGGCTAATAAGGGCCATTTCGAAGATCAGGAAAAGACCTAGAGCAGAAGTCCCTAGTTATTCCGGAAGTCTGAACCCGGAAGAGTTGATCGACTAGATCAGCGAGCTAGAAGAATATTTGAGTATGAGGGAAATGGAGGACCCAGATCAGGTTAAGTTTGTGAAAATGAAGCTGAAGGGCCATGCCAATATTTGGTGGAAAGAGGTCCAGTTGGAAAGAAATCAAAGAGGAAAAGGAAATATCACCAGATGGGATCACATGGTAGAGAAACTAAAGAAGCAGTTCATACCAGTGGACTACGAGTTAGATCTGTTGAAGAAATTGCAAGGGTTGAAGCAAGGAAGCATATCTGTGAAAGAATATACTAAATATTTTCACAAGATAATCATCAGAACAGGCCACACAGAGGCCAATAAGGAGAAGGTAGCCCGATATCTTAATGGGTTACGACCGAGCATTTAGGAGGAGTTGAGCCTAGTCAAAATGACCACTATTGAGGATGTGTATGAGTTTGCTTTGAAGGTGGAAAAGAAGCTGAACAAAAGATTTGATGGCAAGCAAAAAGGACAAGGAGGTCAAAGCGGAAGGGGTAGTGGAAGACCTTCAGGAAGCTGAAATGATGATGAAAAGAAAAGTGAAGATGTGGGTACCAGTCGAAGCCAAAAGAATGACAACCTCTACCACCCTCGTGATCAAAATAGTGGTGATCAAAGAGGTAGAGGACAAGGGAAATATGGAGAAGGATCTGGAAGAGGTGGTTTCAAAGGAACGTGTTTCCAGTGTGGTGAAGAAGGGCATCGAGCCTATGAATGTCCATAACACCAAGGAAGGGTAGACAAAAGGCCAGAAGGTCATGGAAGGGTTGTGTATGCAGATGAGGAGGCCCAATCTGAACATTTAGATAATGCTGAAAGGGGAGAAGCTCTAGTGATTAGGAGAGCCCTAGTGACTGAGGAAAAGGAACCAAAATAGAGGAAGAATCTGTTTCGCACAAGGTGCAAGTGTGAAGGAAAATGTTGTGATGTCATTATTGATGGTGGAAGCACCGATAATCTGGAGTCAGAGGAGATGGTCACAAAGTTGAAGCTGAAGAGGGAAAGGCACCCACATCTGTATCGGATTACCTGGTTTTAGAAAGACCACAAAGTTTTGGTCAATGAGCAGTGCCTAGTAAAGTTCAAGATCGGAAGCTACCATGATGAGGTACTCTATGATATCATCCCCATGGATGCATGTCACATGTTGTTGGGGAGGCCATGGCAGTTCAATAAGCAAGCTATACATGATGGCCATGCAAACACTTATTCCTTGACAAAGGATGGGGTTCATCACAAGTTGAAACCCCTGAGGGAGACCAAAGAAAAGGTATGCAGTAATGCTAGAATTTGTTATGTAGATGGAAGAAATTTTTTAGAAGGTATGAAGTATGAGCATGTGTGTTATGCATTGATTCCTAGAGTGAGTAAGGAGGATAGTGAGAAGGTTCCAGAAGAAGTTTATGGGATGTTGGATGAGTTTCAGGATATTGTTTTACGATAATGTACACGAGGTTTTACCACCAATAAGGAAGTCAGTCATGAGATTGGCTTGATTCCCACAGGCAGAGTTGCCAAATAAGGCAGCTCATAGAATGACTCAGCCGAGAAAATGAGAATTGAATAGACAAGTTCAAGAGTTGTTGAGAAAGGGTTTGATACGGGAGAGTTTGAGTCCATGTGCAGTACCTACAGTACTAGCACCAAAGAAGGATGGGGAGTGGAGGATGTGTACAAATTCTCGAGCCATAAACAAGATAACAATCAAGTATATATTTCCCCTGCCAAGGATGGATGACCTGATGGACTGTTTGAGTGGAGCTCAGTACTTCACAAAGATTAATTTGAAGAGTGGATATCACCAGATTCAGATTCGAAAGGGAGATGAATAGAAGACTTCCTTCAAGACCAAAGAGGGCCTGTACGAGTGGTTAGTCATGCCTTTTGGGCTAACCAATGCACCGAGCACATTCATGGGGTTCATGAATGAGGTACTGAAAGAATTTCTAGGAAGTTTTGTTATTGTGTATTTAGATGATATTTTGATTTTTAGTAAGACATTGGATGAGTATCTAATGCATATTCGGAGAACCTTTGAGAAGTTAAGAGAAGAGAAATTGTTGATTAATCTGAAGAAGTGCAGTTTTGTGAAGAGGGAGTTAGTATACTTGGGGTTTGTTGTCTCAGCAGAAGGTCTCAAGATGGACCCAGAAAAGGTGAAGGCTATTCTGGAATGGCCTACCCCAAGAACTACTACCGAGGTGAGATCTTTCCATGGTTTGGCTAGTTTTTATAGAAAGTTCATTAGAAACTTTAGTAGTATTTGTGGACCCTTGACTGAAACAATGAGGGGATAGAAAAGAATTCAAGTGGAGCACTAGAGTAGCAAAAATTTTTGAACTGTTGAAGTAGAAGGTGACAGAGCAACCTGTTCTAGCCCTCCTAGATTTCAACAAGGTGTTTCAGGTGGATCGTGATGCTAGTGGTTGTGCCATTGGAGCAGTGTTGAGCCAAGAAGGTAACCCCATTGCCTATTTCAGTGAAAAGTTAAATGATGCCAAGAGAAAGTATTATGTATATGATTAGGAATTTTATGCAATAGTTCAAGCATTAAAAAAATGGAGACATTATTTGTTGCCAAAGGAATTTGTTCTATATACTGATCATCAAGCCTTGCAGTACCTAAATAGTCAGGGAAAATTAAATCAGAGGCATATGAAATGGGTAGAGTTTTTGCAGAGTTATACCTTTGTTTTGAAACATAGGAGTGGGAAGTCAAATAGGGTTGCAGATGCCTTAAGTAGGAGGCATACATTAATGATAAAGATGCAGATTGAAGTGGTTGGATTTAATGAACTTAAGACACTATCGCAGAAGATCTTGATTTCGAGAGGCTTGGAAAGCTTGCAAGGAACCTATTACAGTGGGCAGGACAAGGTGGCTAGATTTCATAATCCAGGATGGCATGTTATTTAAGGGAAGTCAATTGTGTATCCCGAGGAGTTCCATGAGGGAGAACCTGATAAAGGAGAAGCATAGTGGAGGAATGGTAGGACATTTTGGTCAGGATAAGACTATTACCATTATCAGTGAGCATTATTATTGGCCTCAGTTGTCATAGTATGTGAAGAAGTTTATACAAAGCTGCAGGGTATGTCAGATGGCTAAAGGAGTGAGCCAGAATATAGGCTTATATTATCCCTTACCTATACTAGAGAGGCAATGGGAGGATATAAGTATGGACTTTGTTCTTGGTTTGCCAAGGACACAATGAGAGAATGATTCAGTCTTTGTGGTGGTTGATAGGTTTTCGAAGATGGTACATTTCATCCCATGTCAAAAGAACCATGATGCAGTCCACATTGCTGACTTGTTCTTCAAAGAGGTGGTGAGGCTACATGGTATGCCAAAGAGTATTGTTTCAGATCGTGACACCAAATTTGTGGGGTACTTTTGGAGGACCTTGTGGAAGAAGCTTAAAATAGAGTTGAAGTTCAGTTCTGCACACCATACACAAACAAATGGGTAGACAGAGGTTGTTAATAGGAGTCTGGGTAACCTACTAAGATGTTTGGTAGGGGATAAACCCAAGGGATGGGACTTGATCTTACCCTAGGAAGAATTTTCTTACAACAATTCTGTCAACAGAAGCACTGGTAGATCACTGTTCTAGATTGTGTATGGAGGTAGCCCCAGAACAGCTCCAGAATTGAGGAAGATGGACCAAGAGAAGAAAATAAGTGCTGAAGTTGAAGATTTTGCAGAACACATCAAGGATATACATGAGAAGGTAAGAGAACATATTAACAAGATGAATATGCAGTATATGTCTAAGGAAGATCAGAAGAGGAGGTATAAGGAGTTTCAGATTGGTGATGAAGTGATGGTCCACTTGAGGAAAGAAAGGTTTCTCATGGGAACCTATAACAAATTGAAGATGAAGAAATTTGGTCCCTATAAGATTTTGAAGAAGCATGATTCAGGGAATGCATATGAGGTAGAGTTGCCTGATGGAATCAACATTTCCCCTGTGTTCAACATTTCAGATTTGATAGAGTATCATGAAGGAGGAACGGAGGAAGCACTAGCAATAGGGTAGTATGGCATTCCAACACCTACTTCAGAAAGGGAGGAGATTAAATCAATCTTGGATAGTCGTGTGGGAAGGAGTACTAGAAACAGGCAGTATGAAGAATATCTGGTGAAATGGAAAGGAAGGCCGGTTGAAGATTCATCTTGGTTGCCTAAGGTAGAGGTTGACCGCTTGGGTTTTCCTCCACCATTTGAGACGTGATGGGGTCACTTCTCAAATTACCCTGGGTGTCTGATGCAGGACCATCCAATGGTGTAAGGGCAATCTTGCATCACCCAAAAATAGTTAAATTTCAAGTTTCTCAATTTTTAGATGTTTTTACATTTTTGGATACCCTTTTTGTCATAATGAAATTCCCAATTTATGGTTTTTATTTTATGTTCCTGGGTGGAAATATATTGCAGTTTTAGTTTCCCAGATTTGCACCTGAAAATCTTCTGAGTTAGATTTGAGGCACTTAGAGTTCCCGGATCGGCCCCAAAACTTGCCAAAATTGGCATAGAAATTTTGAGCACGTTCTTGACTTTGTGACCTTTCCAACAGTTCAAATGGTTCGTGAATCAGAGTCCCAGATCAAAAGTTATGGCCCCGGGAAGTTGGCCCACTTTCTAGAAGATACAATTGCAAATGTTCTTTTGAAATTTGAACTTCAAGTTGTTTTGAATGTTGTTTTAAACTCAAATTTGAATTTTGTTTTGGCTCCAAACCAAAGAGGAGCTCTATTTATGGGCGGGTTTCTAATTTTTGGGTAACTTTTTGGGGACAATTTCGCATAATGCGAAAGGGTTATTTTGTAGCTATCTGTAACTTGCATGTGTTGTAGAACTTGGGGATTTGAGATCCTCTGCATGTAAGAAGCTTCATTTTTTGAATAATAAAATTATTCTCTTGTTTGTGGGTTATTTTCTGTGTCTCGGGTTGTGCCCTCATCATAAAAAGACCAAGCAAATGAGAAAAAAAGACAATAAAGAATGAAAACCACCTACCTCAAAAATCATGACACCAAAATCTGTGAAAATAAGCAAATTCTTACTTGTGCCTCAATCCTCTACTCCACTCTATCTCATTTTATTGAAAACACAAAGAAATAATGAGCCAAAATTGAGAGACGGAGGAATATAAAATGGTTTACGTGTGTGATATAATGACCATTAATGTGGAGTAGGTCAAGCCTTAGGATCGAGGTGACAATCACTAATGAGCTATCACAAAGCATGAAAGGTAGGTCAAAAGTTAAGATCAAGAAGGAACTTAACAAAAGAACCTTCAATGAGTGCAAGGTTTTGATATAGTTCCTAAACCCAAACTTGATAGGAAAAAGGCAAGAAAGATGTGGGAATTGCGATCAAGATTGAACTAGGAACAAGAACATTAGAAAGGTTTTCAATTTTGATTCTAGCTTGATAGTAGTTCTAAAACACACAAGGAAAAGTAAAGAATCAAAGATCGGGATTGGGACTGAAATTGGAACTAGAACCTTGAAAAGGTTTAAAGTGTTGGTTAGATTTTGAAACCTGATTCTGACAAACAAAAGATGACGAACAAACAAAGATCAAAGTCTGGATCTAGATAGGAAAGAGAACTCACACTTTTTGAAGGTGCAAGGTAACAACTCCAATCTAAAAACCAAATCCGTCAAAGGAAAATAACACACGAAATAAATGTGGGGATAAAACTCAAGGTGGAGCCAAGAACTCACACTTTTGAAGGTGCAAGGTGACAATTCCAATACAAAACCCAAATCTAAAAAATAAAAACACCTACTTGTAAGGAAAAAGATGACTCCCAAAGCCAAAACAAAAATACGAAAGGCAAAAACAACAAGGGGGACCCATTTTGACCAAAAATAAAATGGGGTGGTTATGTAAGGCATACAAGTGTCCCCATTCCTTTACAAAGTATTGAATCCCTGTAGGTTCTATGGACTCGAATAGAGTTAACCAAATGGGATCGAAGGGAGAGGAAACATAAGTAATTGGAAAAGGTTGTGACAAGTCCAGATACCTCAAAGTTGGAGACATGTTTTGATGAAGAGTGGATGTCCCTAATGATTTCGGCTATGAAGCCACTATGAAGCCACTAGTCTCCAAGCCAGATGAGGAGATGTAATACAAACACTATGAGATCTAGATCATAGGTTTGAACCTAAGTGAGGTGCTCCCTTGTAACAAGATAGACCTTTCAAAAGCCACATAGAAGGTGGTACACACCAATTAAATGAGGCTAGAGAAGAAATTAAAGAAGTGGGATGTGGAGTTGGTCAATATAAAAACAACAATTGATAAACTCCGAGCAAAGATAAAAGAAAAGGATGTGAATATTGTCTTAGGCAGACACAAGATATGCAAGGAGATGTAACCATATCAATTTAGACTGCTCAGACTAAAAAGGATCAACTTTTAGCCGAGGAGAAAAGGATGACATGTGAGGTTGAGACCGAGTGCAAGGTAACATAAGACTTAAAGGAAAAAATGCAAAAGGTTGTGGAGGATTTGCAATAGAAGCCAAAGTTCACTGACATTTCGAGCCTGTAGGACAACAAATGTATGGAACTGCTTTAGGGATCAACCTCCTTTTTTATGACACCATTATCACCTGCAACAAATTGAATCATATTTAGTCGAGCATTTATAGCCCGTATCTTCCTCCTGATAGGGATACCTACACGAGGCTATTATAATATCTAGTTCACCATATTGTTACATTCATCACCATTATTCAAGTAGCTCAATTTTTATTATCATATCAAATCTGATTTTTATTGTATTTTGAGGTTGTTTGGTGATGACACCTATTAGGGTTTTATCTTTGGTGATGAAGAGTGCTTAGTGCTTGTATGCTTCCCTTGTCCTGTAAAAGGGAATTTTCTAGTAGCCTCTTAGAATGGATGGTCAAATGAGTGAATAGATCATTAGTAGTAGTAGTAGAATAGGGTGTGAAGGATTTCTTATAGAGCTCTAATTCTCTTCTGTAATCAATGTCAAGACAATTATTTGGATTTCTTATTCGACCTTAGCATTTTAATTATTCTATAATATCAAGTAGTAGAAGAAGAAAGTTTGTATTAGATTATGCACTTGTGGCCTTTGTTTTATTCTTTATTCTCTATTTCATGCACATTGAATGCTATGTGTCTCTTTATTTCCGCATACAAGTCTTGATATTTGACTTTCAATTACTAGATTTTATGATCTTTTAGGCTAAACTTTAAGGAATTGAATCATGTTATGATACTCTTTTATTTCCTTGTTAATGTTTCATCAGTTTTCATATTATCATTTCAAGTGGAATAGCTCTATAAGGGTCCAAAATATCTTCTCTGAATTTGGGTTCCCTGTTTATGTTTGAACCTGAATGGGTGCTTGCCATTGGAGGATTTAAATGACTGGTCTTTGCCTGCATAGGCCTTAGTTGCTTGTTCTCCTTCCAAAAAGGTAAAAGCATAAAGTTGTGTCGCACTTTTAGCCAACTAAATAGTTCCAAGCAAAAATATTTTGACCAAAATTGTTTTAGTCGAACTAATTTCACTCAAAACCATGTGGCCTATATGTGACACAAGAGTTTCGAGCAAAACACTTGCTTGAAACTCAAAATTTTGAATTTGTTGTTTTGTCGCATTGAAATGTGGCTTATTTTATGTGCAAGGTTTTGGTATAAAGTGTTTTTATTGAAACCCTTTCTACCGAAACTATCTATGTGACATGCTAGTTGGTAGCCAACTCAACTTTTTTCAAAAAAATTTAAACGTTCAACTTCAACTAAGTATTTCTTCAATAAGAATGATGTTTAAAAAATAAAAAAAAAAAACCCTTTTGTAGGGATCGAACTAGTGAATCTAAATATGTAAATTTTTAAATATTTTGATTAGTTTTAATATATTTTATTTTTTAAATAATGCAAGTAGGTTGTTAAAGTTAAATAAGAGGCTAATTAGAAAATAAAAAAAAATAGTAAATCATATTAAAAAAAATGAAAAATATATGGTGCACTAGAGGAGAGAGTCCACTTCAAAAGGGTTCAATTTTTTTTGAAAATAATTAAAAAATAGACAATAGTTTACATCGAATGAAAATTGTAAAATATTGACAAGTTTGACTTTAAAATGTTATTACGAGAAAAATATGCATCAAAATTTCAAAAAAAAAATCCATGCACTAGATATTTAAGTTACCTATTTGGAGAAAAAAAATAGGGGAAAATGGTTTTTTTTCTATTTGTTTTTCGACTTCAAGTGAACATCCCTTTTTCTTGAATTTTTTTTCATTCCAAAATCTCCTCTTAAATTGATAAAAAATTAATCAAAACAATTTTTAAAAATTCTAAAAAATTACAGGATTAAACTTCGTCAATATTTCTAACTTTTTTTAGTTTACATCATTTTGAAATTCAAATCATAAAGACCACCTTTATGTGGTTGAAGTTTAGATTTTTTTTTTGTTGTTGGTTGATTCCCTTATAAAGTGTGACACAGGTTTGTAATTTTACCCAACAATGAAGGGTTTGTGGAATTCTATGTTCAATTCATTAGAAGCATGAACTTGTTAGGGTTTTTGAAATGTTGTAAAAGATTTGGAGAATTTCTAGAATTAAGTTTCTATTGATCATCAAAGCTTGTGCCTCTTCGATAGTCTTATGGGAAATTCAACAAGTAGGGGACAAATTGCATCTCATTGAATACTTCCGAGATTTTTATAGAAAGTCAGCTCTTCTTTGGGGTTTGGAGATAAGGGGAGAAGGAAATGTAAATATAAAACATAAAAGGTGATGCACCAAAGCTTTTACAACATTTCAAACCCAAATCATTCCTATGAGTGATATAAATAGACACAAAACACCACAATCCTTCATTGTTGGAAAAAGAATGAACAAAAAAGGCTAACTTCAAGCATAGTGCAGACTTTCAAATCTTTCTATAGGAAGTGTTCATTAAGGTCTAATCAAACATAAAGATTTCTTATGGGTAACATAACAATGTCTCAAAAATCACATGAACTCTTTCTCCTAATACAACATAGCATGACAAAATAACAACTTTTAGAAAAATAGAGAAGTCCAATGACATAGTCTAGTTTTCCTAAGCTACTACTCTACCATACAAGCATACAACATAGAAATACACTACTTCAACTATCTAGATCTAGCTTTCAAGACAATGTTTCATTCAAAATGATAATATAAAGAAAGAAAGCTTGAAAAAGGCCATACATGCACAGTCTACACAAATTCTCCTCAACATTTTGTGCTTTTAAATATTAAGTGAACTTTGAAACAGAGGTCAGATGCCAATTTGACAATAGTTTAAACCTTAATAGATATAACATGCCAAAGTAAAGTAGTTTTGTGACTTGCTTCTGAAAATACTTCTAAAAACCTTAAGAAAACTAAAGAAACTTTTCTTAACAAAGAAACTTTAACTTGGAATCCATTCCCCCAATGTGTCATCGCTATCCTTATATAGTTGTAGAAAAGGAAACACACAACCTCAACAAAAAATTGATATTTCCAGGTGTTGACAGTTAATAGCACATTATCTGGTCGTAGATCTTTGGTTAGGTTGTAATGATCTTTTCTCATCAATTCTCAGCTACTACATTAATTCTCTTTAGATATTTAGCGAAGATAGAGGCTCATAAACGATCAAATCCACAACAGCTTCGAAAAAGGTCTAGTTGACCAATCACATCACCCCAAGGTACCGCCTTAAAGCTTCCATCCCAAAAACCAAGAAAGGAAACAAGCCAACCAGCTTTGAAAAACTCCCCAATCATCACTTTGTAGGAGATGTAGGTGAAAACTTCTAAGCTCATGAATATAGCTCCTAAGAAAATTCCCATTGAGTCAACACGTGTCCCAAAATCTCTCCCAAAAAGAAGATGAAAGATGAAAGTTGTGCAGCCACCATGTGGTGCATTGCACATATTTTCAATGATTCTACCTGACAGTGAGTACTCTTGAAATTGAAAACATTTATGTAAGCCAAAAATGAAAATGAATAAGGAAAAAATGCTTCATAGTTTTGGCCACTCACAGGGGTCTTCGCTCTACGGAGATACAAACCTAGGCCTCTAGTTGTTTTTGGAGTTTGATAAAAGTGGCACACTATGCCTGCCAATCTGCATCGGTTGGTAGGAGAAGGGTCTGGATCTGCTTGTATGCTTACTCAAGATCAAAAATATCTTTAAAAGAGATGAACCCCCATCTGGAAGAAACTGTGCCTAGGTGATAATAGAGTCAAGAAAGAGGATAGATCTCCGTGCTTGAAATTGGAATTTCTATTGAGTTCTAGACCCTGTGTTAGATTGCATCATTGACCTACTCCATTCTCAGCGCATCTTCATTTGGTGAAATAAGAGGAGGAAAATTGAAACTAACCAAGATGTCAAAGTCCTTGATCTCAACAACCCAATTTTTCAGCACTATCTAACAATCTTTACATTTTTCCACAACCCTATGATAGTTGATAATCTCATCGGCTTTAACGAAGGAAATCCTTCGATCGGGAATCCCTACTCTTTCAAGGACCTGATCAGTGGCAACACACAATTTGGAGATGAAATTTTGAGAATCCTCCACTTGGGATGAACATTTTTGCATAAAGTGATCAACCATTAGACTAACCTTGGCATTTAGTTCCTGAACATCCCTTAGAAATTGTAAAGCGGTTCCCAAAACAACCACACTAGTTGTGATCCACCCCTAATGCATAGCTATCAACCTCTTCATTATAGGGAGGGGTCCAGATCCTCGTATAGTAGTTAACTCTTGGTTAAATCAAGCCTCTCTTTCCCTTGTGTCCTCTTCAATTTGACTTTTCTCCTGAAGATTGTTTTCGAATTCAAAGCTCAATCTTTTGATTTCTTGCCTTGACTCTTTTGCTTCTACCTAGATCTTTCAAAGATCATCAAAATTTAAGGATCGGGCATCATTTAGATCTCTTCTTAAATTTTCAATTTTAGTGCGAAGCTGAACCTTCTCATTTTGAGCATCTGCAAGCAACCTAGATGCTTCACCTTGTTGGATTTGAATTTTCCTTACATAGTTCACTTCAGCTTCTTGAGCTCGGATCTTATTTTGTAGTCTACTTATCATTTCTTTTACATTTTCCAACTCCACCTCATGCTTCTTTAATTTCCTATCTAGCCTCTCATAGTTAGCATATACTATCCTTTGTGTCGCTTTGGCTAGGACCACTTTATCACAAGGGAAAGTTCCATTCAAGTCCAGGCCCACAACATGAATGTCATAATCTTCCATCTGCATTTTCCCTTTAGGCTTTGAACTGAGCGGCTTCATAGTGGTAATAAGTAGAGATTTTCTCTCTTCATTGAAACAAGCTTCAATCTTCTTTGTAGCGGGCTTGTCGACATTTTTTAACAATAATTTATGCTTCCTATTCTTTCAAGCCAATTTTGTAGCATTGAAATGGCCCTAAAGAGTCTAAGGGACATTGACACTCTATGCTACAATAGAAGCACTGGGGGGCAGCCCGAAAAAGGTGAGGGTAGGGGAAACTTTGGATGTGTGAGCATGGGGGATGAAAAAGGCAGTGTGATCATGGAAAAGGGTGGAATGCCAAATTGAGTAGGGGAAAAACTAGTAGGGGTAAGCACAAAATTACGTTGATGTAGAGGTTCCTTCCCGAAAGTGGATGGAATAGGAGTTGCGGGAAAAGTGGTAGTTTTAGTTGTTCCAATAGGGGCCCTTGGTAGGGAAATCAATGACACAATAGCAGCCACGGAAAATGACACTCCTTCGGCATGCATGATGGTTTCAGTGGATTCATTGAAAATGGCAGGGGGTGCATTAGGAATTACCAGTTTGGGGGCCAAGGACAGAAGATTCCTCTCCATGGGAGGAGGCAAGGGATTGACCAAAGATGTAGTAACAAGAAGAAGAGAGGGATTGAAACTTACCCGAGTCATAGTGGATGAATGATTTTGCAAGATGGACTTCACTTCTTCTCGTTGGACCAATGCATTAGGAGCACCCAGATCTTGGATCCTTCTTTGTTTCATATGACCAAAACTAGTACGGTCTGATCCTCCGGCTATAGAGTCCTCCAAAACTTGACCTTCGACAACCATGGTGGATGACCTTGGAGACCGTCGAGTCCTTTTTCCTTTACTTGAGGTGTCAGAGGTAGATAGGGCTTGCAAACCCCTCTGCCTCGAGTCTCTCTAGTTGTTGGATTCTCGAGGCTAAGAAGCTTGAGGTGGAACCCTTTCTTAGTCAATTTCATGACTTGTCTTAGGATTGTTGTTTTTGTAATCAACCTCCATGTCATATAAGTCCTCAAATTCATCATCAAGCTAGAAGTTACCAAATGGGGCACCTGGACATCTCATCTCTTGTCAGAATCTCCAGAAGTCAGACTTCTTTCTTTCTGACCAACCCCTTTTCTTCAACTGTGTATTGAGAGACTTACCCATCAGGAGATTCCTTTGATACTCTACCTGCGGCTCATAGAAACTTAACCACTTTGGCCTCTCTTCTAGAATTTGATCTAGGTCATTGTATATCTTCACCCTCTCTTGACCTAGATTCCTTCTTTTCCAGAAATATTCCCTAACCTCATGTATTAAACTTAAAATATCATTCGGGTTATAATTCCACTTGTCACAAATGAGGACCAAGCCCAAGGCTACTAGGAAATTTGTGATATCATCCTCAACCTTCTACTCAGTCAATATTACCTAGCTCCTAGCAATCATGACAGGAAGATCGTAAAGATTTTTTTTGTTCCTTCCAACGCAATAAACCCTGTTGATGGTGGATACTTGGCGGCATGCCTCTAGCGCAAAGACCCTATCAATTACAAATCTGGGGAGTCAAAAAACCTCCCCGAGAAAGCCATGAAATCTGAAAAATGTGAAATCCTCACCCAAAAAATAATCCAATGGGATAGGTGGATTCTCTATCCATCCTATAACCTCTTGAGAGAAGCGGCCAATGGGGTGAGGTAACAAATCCTAGAGTACTAGCCTTAGAAAATTATCTACAAACAAATAATAATCTCTTATCCTTGAAAGTGTGGGTTTCCATATAGAAACTAGTTGGATACAACCTCTTCCATCTAGCCTAGACACTGGTACATTCCTTCCCAACCATTAAAATTTTTGATGTAAAAGTAAATGAACCAGAATAGAAGAATACCTAAATTTGGACTTTCCATGGTAGTTCTTCAACTGCTCCCTCATATTCCCATCTATTATCTCAGTAAAATCATAATACCTTAGAACATTTTCCCTTTTGAGTGTAAGGCCTAGGGAAAATTAGAAAGGGTTGACCTCCTCATCATCGTTGAGACCCAAAACCCAGGCCAACATCGAGAATACAGACTATGTATCCTTCTTAAATTTCTTATGCAAAAGGGGCCAACAAATTTTCCCTCTCTACAACCTTTCCTTTGTCTCATCCTCACAGAATTTTTTTTCTTGAACATTTCTCCTCCTAGGGTATCCATCTGCTCTTTATCAAAAATCTCGATACCCTAGCTCATAGGGAAACATAGCATATCTCATATAGCTTTTGTAGAAATGGTAATCTTGATCCCATGGCTCTCAATGGCCTCTATTATTTTGTTAAACCCTTTTGCACATGCATCAACTAGCTCTAGGTATGGATGTATAGTAGGTAGCATAAATTGTGGAAAACCATTGTTCTAGAGCCAAAATGCAAAACCCTCTGATGGTTCATGCTCCAACATCCTCTGAAAAACACCTTCCCTAAGACTTTTAGGATTGGTTGATAATTGAGGATCAAAAACATTGTTAGTGATGTCTCACACCACCTCTCTTTGGATGTGTTTAGCAGGTTGGACTTTCTTGCATTACTAAAATGGTTGTTCTACTATTGTTGAGGCATTGATGAATGAACAACACCCATAAACATCAGTGTAACCAAGTCTTCTATTTAAAAATGTAGCTTTCCTTTTAGAGGTAGATGCTTTCACCATGACTATACGAGAAAGTTGCAGAGAGCTTCTCAAGTGATAACGACAACTTTCCTTTTGCTTCTTTTAGAAAAATCTACTTCTGAGTGCAATTAATTCTCTGACTCGTGCATGTAGTTAAGACTACACCACTATAACTGGTCCAATAAATGTTGCCACCAGGGTAATACGTGTGAACATGAGATTCGTATCCCTCAGGAATACTGAGAAGGGTGTGAGAATGGAATTAGTATATTATCCCCACCACCTCTTTTACAAATAAATTTATTGCATTGAAAAGCATACTTTTCATCATATGAAATGTCCTAAGGTGATACAAGGTACTCTTGAAAAGACGTGCCCATTAATTTGTCAGAGTTTTAGTGCATTAATCCATGTCTTTTCTTATTAGTAAGCTAGAGCTAGCACTAATGATGGCAAAGGACACATGTCAACAATCAACGCATGCAAGCATTTACTCCCAATGCCCAAATATATTTCTCAAGGCATTCCATCATATCCTCCATATGATTTATCTATCTTGCTTCATTTTGTCTTAAAAATTTCCATTTTCGTCCAACCAAAAATAGACATTCTATTGGTTAAGTTTTTCAACTTTCCCATTTTGTAGCTTCACTAGTGGACCTAAATGTGTCCAAGCTTATAATAATCAAACTATGCCAGAATATTTTTGACACCTCATTTATGGAAGGGTTTCGTGAGATAGTGTGAGTGGCCATCCCTAGTGTTGGTATCCCAAGCGCTATGGGCCTCCACAGGCACATGGACTTTGGAATAGATCTACCCTGGTTTCCCTTCGTCACTGATTTCTACACCATGGACATTGAGACACACTGCTACTCCTCTCAGCCAGCGGCCACTTTTCTATTGTGGGAGTACATTATGGAGTAGGTTCCAGGAATCACCTGAAGGAAGCATTTCGACTTCCTGGTGCAGATTCACGGTGAGTAGACCCTAGGTCAACACCATGTGGCCCACATGCATTATGTTTCTAGCCCTTGTTTGCAACCTATCAAATGAAAAGAAGAAGAGAAAAAAAGGAAGAAGGAGAAGGAGAAGAACCTGGTAATGAGCCCATTTTTGCCTCATTATCAATAGCTAGAGGCTTAGCTTTACTTTTCTTGCTCATTTCCTCCCTTTTGCTTCTTTTTTACTCCCTACTTCTTTTGGGTTTTGCTTGAGAGAACCTCATGTTCACTTCTAGGCCTTGGGCCATGCATTATATGTAAATTATTAATGAATATAATATAATACTACCTTTTCTTTCTTTAGTGTTCCTCTTGGGTTATTTATTCTCAAAATTTTGAGATATTTATAAATGTTTTACATATGGTACATAACTATTAAAAATTATAAAACTATGCATTTTAGTGGAAAATCTTTAGATAAATATCATTCACTGGTATATCTAAAGAATTCCCCTTAATCTCTTCAAGCTCATACATGTTCTTTTCTTTTCCTATGCTGATTCAGAAAGGTCCTTTCCTTAGTGCTTCAAATTTTATGTGTTGCCATGTTCTTGTAGTACGTTCATCATACTTTGGCACTAAGCTTCCTTCTTTGAAATTTGGGTTAGAAATCCTTTTGTCAAACCATTGCTTAATTTTCTGCTGGAAATTGATCATGGCTCCATGAGCCCTTTCCTTGTCTTCCTTAAATTTGAGGAGTTCTGCCAACCATACTTCCATTCCATGATTTTCTTCAATCTCTAGGGCTTTCAGTAGTTGTGAAGTAGGAATTTCTATGGAAATGGGTATCACTTCCTCTTTTCCATACACCAACTTGTAAGGGGAGATCTTTAGAATTTGATTGGGAGTAATTTGGTCCACCCATAGAGCAGCTCACAGATGTTTATGCTAATCCTTTTGTTGTTCTAACCTAATACACTTGGCTAAACTGATTAGGATTTTTTTTTATGCTATCTCTAACTTGTTCCCTTGTGAGTAATAACTCGATGAATCCTTTGGGAAAATCCAATGTCTGATAGCAAAAACTAATATCCCTAATTTCAAAAAAATTAGGGCATTGTCGGATATAAAAATATCAAGCAAGCCAAACCTAGTTATTAGCTCTCTAAGGAAATTGACAATTTTCCCTTCCGTTATGTATTCCCACACACTAGCTTCAAAACCTTTCAGGGTCCTTGAATGAAAAAAATAGGATGCTCTTCATTACCTTCCTTGTTCCTCTAAGTGAGCACATAAACTATATTATGTTGGCAAATTTTCTCGTAGAGTAGAATGTTTTTTGAAAAATTTGAGCTAACTAGTGTCGAGGCTTCAGAGAGGGTCATCTTTCATTGCTCAAAAACTATTGTGCCCTCGAAAATCCATTTGAAAGGTAGATACTTCTTAAGCATCAGGGTGATTGGCCGCACAATGCTCATAGAATTTGATATGATTTTACTAACAAAATCAATCTTTCCCAGGAAACATCATAGCCTTTTTTTTGTTCGGATCCTTTTAGGATCTATTGCTATTCCCTCATTTGATACTTCAAAGCCAAGAAGCTTTCTTTGAGATGCCCTAAAGACATATTTTTTGGATTGAAAAAATCCCAAATCGTTGGTATTCCTAGAAAACCCTTTTTAGATAATCAAAATAATCATATTTTGATCTAGAAAAGACTATTAGGCCACCTACATATATGAAGATAATCTGGTTGATCAACCCTTCTAAAGCAATGCTCACTGTGTATTCAAAAGTTGCATCAGCAGTGGAGAGTTTGAATGACATCTTTGAATATGAAAACGTTCCCCACTTAGTGGTAAATGTCATCCCATGTTGGTTGGGCTCCTTCACATAGCCTTGATTGTATCTTAAGAGACCATCTAACAAAGAGAATATCCCTGATCTGGTCACAGTCTAAAATATCTACTCCATCAGTGGGAAGGGGTAATGGTATTTTAATTAGGCCTTGTTCAAGTCCTAGAAATAGAGACCAAGTTAGATATAATAATTTATTTTCCAAACTAGGACCAATTTTGACACCCAGGTGGAAAATTTGATAGGGAATATGATCTTTGATTTGACCCACTTGGTGAGCTCCTATGCCATCAAGGCTTCAACCTTTAGGTTGACTAACCTTTGTTTCTATCAGACAGGCTTGGATCCTTTTGCCAAGTCAATGGTACGTTGAATTATGCCTAGGTCATACTCTCTCATGTCATACCTGAAGCATAGATCCTTCAGCCTTATATTTTCCTTACAAGGGCCTTCCCTTCTAACTTTCATTTTTCTATTGCTTCTAACATCAAGTTCTTCATAATCCCTTGAATTTGTAGAAAATATTTGCTTGACATTCCTTGCATCTTCGAGAAGATCCATCCCTAGTGGTGGATAGTCGAAATTTGTTTGAATTTCGTCACCCAAAACTTTCCAATTTGTATTGTTGTTGGGAATTGAGGATTGGACAATGATTTGCATCATGCTCTACTTCATCGAGTTGGAAATGGGTTTGAATTTTGGACTAACATGAGCCATCCAATCAACAATATTATGTTGTGATCAAGGAATCACTTGTATGTTGAAAGCTTTGAGACTCTCGATGAGATCTCATACCTTATGTGTCTAAGATCTCATCCTTTTATTCTTTGCATTCGCTTGTCCATGAACCTAGCTTACCACTAGTTTTGGATCTCCCAAAGGTTGTATCCTCCTCGCGCCTATCTATTCTGGTAGAATCAACCCGTGAACCAAAGCTTTATATTCAACATCATTGTTGGAGCATGAGAACTAAAAATGGTAGGCCCTAGCGATCTCTAATACTATTGGAGACAATAATCAGACACCCTCTTCAAAACTAGCTTTACATTTGACACCATCAAAACATAAGGTCCACAAATTATTATCATCTAGGTCATCGAATTCATCCTGATCCTTCATCATTTTCAGAAAAAAAAAAATGATCACCATTGAAAATTACATAGGTTCCTAGCCCTATCACATGGAATGTTCCAAATGGATTGCAATTGATGAATTGGTTGAGTAGCACTTCATCCTCGAGAGTCTGTGCACTTGTATCTTCCTCTTCTTCTAGCATTTCTACACAATATCTCTCTTGCTAAGAGATAGAGGTATGTGCAAGTCCAAAGTAGAGATTTGCATCATCCGCAACATGTTCGGGATGCAAGGATTCAAACAAGATCTTCATCTTCACTCATGCTTGGTTCTCAATATTAGCTACAACCAGTCAAGTGCCAAGTATCCACCAAGCTTTGTTATGAAATCTCTTGAAAGACACATTCCAAAGATAGGAGGAATGTCTATCACTACCACTTCCTATGTGACTGTTTGGCTTGGGTAGGAGAAAAGGGTTAGAGAAAAGTCCTTTATCTGACCAATAGTCAGAACCTTCTTCCCGTCTAGTTGCATGATTCCCCTTTCAAGAGGATCATACTTAAGCTTCAAAGCATCTGCCACTTGTTTTGGCATAATAGTGATGCTAGCCCCTGAATCAATTGTATTATTATGCAATAGTTTGTCTCCCACTATAAGTGTTAAAAATAAAGGCATGGGCTTTGTTCTCCTTACCTCTTTCACTTTTGTGTTGCCTACATCATTGTCATAAGCTATTGCTTTTGGAGCCTAAGGGGGCAACATGTATTTGTTATCTCCGCTTTGTTTGCATGGCTAAATTGCATCCAACTATGGGTTTTGTTCTTTTAATGCTTCTTGAAGCAACATATTTTGTTTGGGAATTGATATGACATCCCACAATGATACATTGGTAGGTGCTTTCTTTAATAGCTCCACCACATTAAGCATCCCAACTCTTTGGGCCTTGGGCTTAAATGGTGGTATTTCTCTCATATTTGGAAGAAAACATTATGAAATTACTAGGCTTGGTGTTTTTCTCATCTCTTTCTTTGCCAATGGTGTGCTATGTGGCTATGAATAAGGACAGATGATAGGTGATGAAGATTTCTTTTCTTGTGGGAATAGTTGATACGACTATGGACATGGAAAATCTTGTTTTACATACTCTCTCGTAAGTCTTCTCTTTAATATTTTGTTGTAATATGACTACACTTGTAGAATGTCACTCATCAAAGTTTCATTTGCAAACATGACCTCTTCCTCTTCTAACCATGAGAACAGAGCTTGGTCGGGCACAATGTCTAGCTCCTACTCTAGGGACATCCCTTGCATTTATGATCTGAAATGAGAATTCTCCATTTTGGATGATTCATACTCATTCACATTCAGGAGCATGCCATTGCTTCTTTGTTCTACCACCTTTTGCTGCATATTCCTCCTTGAGAAATTTTGGGGCATATGGCTATTGCTGCACGGGAAGCACCAAACATTTTCATCTTCTACCAAATTGTTCTAGCCCTCAAATATCTCTTTTCTCAAGCTATCCTTGAATTTATACAATGGCACGGTGTTTGAAACTATAAAAGCTAATTTTGGTTCGACCCCTCACAATGCTTTGCTCCTCTTAGGGCTTTTCACCTAAAAGGAGAAAGGGGATTCAATGTGGGGCCAAAATGAAAGGGTTTACACTCAAGACTAATGTTAATGAGATCTATTATGCCTAATTGAGATGTACTAATTCTTTGATTTGAAAATGAAATGATTTAATGATATGAAATATAAGAAAACTAACTTGTTTGAAAACATAGTGTGATATGCAGAAGAGCTAGACTAATGCAATAAATGATCAAATGAAGATGTAAAATAGGAACTATGGACCTAAAAATTGAAGAAGAACAAATTGAAGATTGTAGGAGCCACTGAAATCCTAGAAATTTTGACTTTTAAGGAAACTAGGACACTTAGGCCAGTTTAGGTGACTTATTCCTAGAACAAGGACTCTGCCCAAAAATTTGTTTATGCCAAAAGGGTGTCAAAATCTGTAAAAAAATTTAAAAAAGCAATGCAATGGGACTAAGTTTCCACTATGGTAGACTTAGTCCACTTTAGATTTTATCCAAATCTGAAAGTGGAAATAGAAGCCAGCAACCTAGACTTTGCTCTTTGATGGAAATCTAGATCTAAATCTTTGAAAAACCCTACAAAACATAAGATAAATTGGTTTCTAATGGGAAGTTTTCCTTAGTCAAACCCCTAGTTGGTATTTAAACTTTATAGACAATAAAATATATATAAACCCTAGCCTTAATTGTGTCTAAGACTAGGAAAGGTTAAAGATGAGATAAAACCCTATTCTAATTTGCTAGAATGAGATGAATGAATGGCACCTGAGAGATGCAAGACTTCAATGCAAGAAACCCTACAAATATTCAAATGAATATAAATGATATGTAGAATGTGATGCAAACCTTAAGTCTAAAGATAAGAAGAACATGGAAGATGGAATCACTTCAAAAACAAGTCATTATGTGTGATTTGATGGCTAGTTGCATCTCCTCATCCTAGATTTCTCCACGATTCACCATAGGCATCCATAATCAATCCTTTGCAATGTGAGATATTGAATAGGAAGTGAGCTTGTAAACCTACAAAAGCCCTAGTTTTCTACTCTAAAGCTTCAGCTTTGCTGCAAAATGTTATTGAATCTTCTTGTGTAAGACACTTTTTTTCTTGAATTTTGATTTTTGCTTTGTAAAAATGACTAGGAGATGTGAAAAATGACTTAAAATGTGTATTTATAAGCATCAACACCTAATTTTCTCATTATTTAGATCTAAGAGGCTGACATCCATTGAAAAATTAATTTGAATTAATGAAATTCCCACTCAAAAGTGGAAAATACCCCAAAAGGGACTAAGTCACTGCCTTGGGCGACTTAGTCCCACTAGGGATATTTTTGGTGGGTTTCAAAAAAATTGAGTGGTTTTAGTGATATTTGTCAGGATTTAAGTGGTTTTATGAATGAATTAGGCCTCAAAGTACAAAATTATGAGTATTAGGGGCCTATAAATGCAATTTTAAGGGGTGATTGATGGAAGATGCCTAAAGCAAGACTTAGTTTTATCTTAAAATTGTCTCTTTCTCCAAGAGTATAGAATGTTTGGCAATACATTAAGCCCACACTTTAGCACCCATA
>VDFB02139064.1:0-12823 GCA_007258455.2 Sequoia sempervirens | reverse complement strand
AAGCAATGAAAGGTTACACACCATACATCATCATTTACCTATTCATGTATAAATTGATCTTAATTTGCATTAAACAAACATCCATTTCCTGAATGTACCAGAAAAATTAGTGAAATCATCATGTATACTTAAAGTATACATTTTTTTTCTAATTCGTTTGCTTCATGTGCAGTTACAGGTGTAATCATGTCTTAATTCAAATGAGTGGTGAAAATGTGGTCCCACAAGGGTTGAGCCCAACTCATAATTTATGCATAGCCTTGTAAATATAAGTCTTACAGAAACAGTGAGTATTGAAAACATATAGGAGCATAGTGAGCAGTTACAAAAACTTTAATGAAACAAGATTTCAATAGCGAGCTTGATATCATGTAGACATAAGGAACATGCTTTATAAATCATGGAAGTCAAACAAACAGACCTTAGAGTTCAAATACAAGCGAATCAGTATCTTGCAAGTTAACATTTCTCAAAATGTTAGTACTTCATAATAGAGATCTACAATAAGCAGCTACCGAGTGAACAATGAGCTTTCAGTGGTAATATTATTTATGAGCAACAACAATGATGAACAAGCATATAGAATGTTCATAGATAAGAATATACCAGTAAAAACAAGCTTAAGTGCTACAGTTTTCACTATTATCAATGGAAAATGCTAACTTAGTGAAATCATAACATGAAAAGGTGCAATCATTAATCAAAATTTTATCATTTTAAAATCTTGGGGAGACAGTCATGAAAGATAGGACCCACACTTGACAATACTTTTGAGAGTGCAATAAGAATGATAATATGATAGCGGCTTAAGGACAGTACATAAGCAAAATAAGATTGAACCATAGGCCATAACAGAGCAGTCAAGTACCTAATGCAACTCTAATTTATGATAAGATAATAGCCCAATGATCTTGTGGAAATGGAGAAGGCCTCACACAACAAAGGTATCAATAATATATTCGAGTCTCAAATGTTAGTGATAGAATACATTTTGAGAACTCGAAAGATAAGCATCCTGTATTCAAGAATACTGCAAATGTTGTTAATGAGGGAAGTTGTTTCTGTGTAGTAAATCCTATTTTAATACCTCAATACCTCATATTGTAGTCAATACAAGAAGCAATGCATTTACAGCACAGAGACCCTTGTACACAATATGGACTCATAATGTTTGATGCTTGTGGAAAACAAATTATAACAATATACCAATACAGTGGCCGAAATATTCAAGTTTCTAAAAAATCACAGAAAATGTATCATGGCCACAGAACTTGCATAGGAGATTGAAAGGCGGCCATGACCATTTTTGGAAAGGAAAGATGTTATACATAGCAAAATAGTGAAGGCGCAGGTTTGTTAAAACCCAGAATACCCATGATATTTTGATTAAAAGCCACAACTTGAAAACTAATCAGAACAAAAGAACAAAGGCCGATCCTCAACCATGAATAATAGAAGCTACAACCTATAAAAAAAAAAAAATGCTATATAGTGTCGTGGCCATTGAAATACAAGTCATCCTGCAAAGTGGAAAGTAAGGATATAGTAAAAAAACCTCATGGGTATTCTACAACAGAAGCATGGTTTTTATTGCTCATATGGAAAAGAAATATGGAGCCTTTGAATTACACCTGTGTTGCACAATGGCATTGAATCATTTACAAATCAAGTTTCTCCAAGCAAATTCTTGATAAAATGTAGAAATCTACAAGAGGGTAAAAAATCACAGAAAATTTATCATGGCCGCGGCATGGAAAACACACATATTTCATCTATCAGATAAAAATATCCAGTTTCTTCAACAAAATCATAAAAGCGCTTACCAGTATATATCTATGAGGAAGATCACAAAATGCCTTTGTTCAGTTGTAAGATTCATCATTAAATTTGCAGGTTGAGCCCTCAAACCCTATGGCGACGGAAACAACTTCTTTGTGAAGCTTCAAATTAAAATGAAAATTCCCTTTTTCTTTTACCTTTCTCTTACTTGGGTTGAAACCCTAAATGGCTGATAGAAACTTGCTTTTTTATGCCAATGTTTTAAATAAAACAATGCAATAATATACCGTGGTCAAGCTAATGCCTTAGGAATTTTATTTACCAAGTGTTTGCTATGTATCAAAGTCTTGAAAACTTTGACTCTTTTCATACTATTGTTTCCTCATATGGCCGATGCATAGGGTGAACTATTGTAATTTTGCATTTCAACTTATTGTAAAATAATTTAATATTAAATGGTGTTTTATAAACCATTTAATTTAAGTTATTATTTCTCACAAATGCAAAAAATAAAAATAGGAGACATGTGTTTGTATGGCTAAGTCAAAGGAAGAAATAGATATACTTATCTTTATGACTTGGAGAAGAAGGGGGGTTATTTTCATTTTGAGAGACACTTGGAGCAAATATAGGCATGTTATTTTAGTTTTGAGACACAAGGAGAGCATCTAGGGGCTGATTTATTGAGTTTTTATCTTGGACTTGGTCAAACTTGACCTTTTCACACATATTGAAGCCTTTTAGAGTGAATATTGTTGCTATATTTTTGGCTTTTTGAAGCCATCCGAGTTCATGAAGCTTCTAGAGCCTCTTTTGGTGGAGCTACTAGGACTTGATCATATATTATCATTTGTAACTCATTATGGGTAGTTCTTGATTATGCAATTTCTACACTTAGTGACTTTTGAAGTCCTTTGGCAATTTTGCAGACTTTTGTAACTCAATATTTTGGCTTGTACAAGTAGATATCATGGATAAACAATAAAGATGAGTTTTCACCTTCTCAATTATTTTATTTCATTGTGTGCATGTGTTTGATTATTGAAATTACTTGTGAATGTTCTCTAATTCCTTGTAATTTATGTCTCAACTTAGCACTTTTTGCAGAAATATAAATGTATATTGCAGGTCATAAGCTGTGTCAAGAATTTGTAAATTCTTTTAGTTGTGAGAGTTATCTTTCCCTCTAAGAGTTTAAAATCTTTTAAATCTCCTTATGAAACACTTATGCAAGAAGCATAGTAGTTGAGCAGTGTGAGTTTAGCTTTATCAATTCATTAGCTTGTGTTTGTAAACTGTTTACAAGTTAGCTTAACAGTTAGGTGCATCACCATAGAGATAAGTCATTTTAGTTTATGTTATCTTCTATCCTTTTCCTCAACATAATCAGTAGTTTAGGTGAGTACCAAGAGGAATTCGGCCTTCTCCAGAGGTTGACCTCTCTTCATAAGTAGCTTGCAGCATTAGAGGTCATCCCATGTTTTCACTAAAAAGCTAAGTTCTGCAGCTTGACTTGTCAAATTTTGCAGCTTAGCTAGGGTGCAATTTCAGTAGTTAACAATTTTGGCATGCCTGTTGGGACTCAAACCCACAATTCTTTTCACTGGTTTGATGTGCAACCAGCGATTTTCTGACCTTTTAGAGGTTATTATAACACATTTGGCAACTCTGTTGAGCTGAAAGAGCAGTAAAATCAGTGTTGTTACAACACATGAAAAGAATACAAACTAGGAGTTCCAAGGATTTTGAATATCTACAGCTGTCACCACCCAAAAGACAAGGCAGGACAAAAAAAATAACTCCTCCATCAAAGAGAGTTCAGTTAACACCACCTGGTATTAGGCAGGAAATTTTCTTCTCACCACCAAGGAGAAGAGGTAGACCATCAAAAAGAGAGAGTGTTACTCATTTTGCTTCACCAAGTTTTAGAATAGTTGCATCTCCTTCAAGTAGCCCAAAAATAGTTACATTTGTTGTTGTTCCTATAATTTCAAGTTTTGCAACTTCATTTGTTGTTGTTCATACTCAAGTTCATCTATCTCAACCACCTCTAATGGCTGCCAAAAACCAGCCTTGTGTGCCATTTAATGGAGGCAGTCCATTAAATCTGGCACAACACAATGACATACCAGTTGCAGCTTTAAAGAGCTTACCAATCTTCACTGGTGAAGATCAAACAACTCCCATTGAGCACATAAGGGATGTTGCTTCTTTGTGTGGTGTTCATCATATTACTCGAGAAGATGTAGTTGTAAGATTACTTGTTGCATTGTTCAAGGGAAGAGCTTTGCAGTGGTTTAGAAGTCTAGGAGTTGGCACCATTGCAACTTGGGATGAGTTAGGAGATAAATTGCACAAACAGTTTCAAGACAGATCCGACAATTTATCCTTATTGGAGTAGATAACTACAATAAAGAGAGCTCCTCAGGAGCAAATGAATGATTTCAATTTCATATTCCAAAGAACTTGGGATAGAATCCCTGCAACAGTGATGCCACCTCCCGAATATGCATTTCTATATTACTTGAAAGCTATTAACAATGATATAGTTGTTATGACAATCTATGGGAGGAGTGCCCTTACCAGATGCTTATGAAACAACAATTAAAGCAGAAAATTATTTGATTAAAGTAGGGAAGATTGCTCCCAGGCCACCAATGCCTATATTTCTAGAAATACAGCCAAATATGCCACTCCAAATACTACCTTTTGCACCATTTTCTGTTGTACCAGCATTACCAGCTGCTAGTAAACAAGAATCTACAGTCCCAATTCAATCTCAAGAATTGTAGGAGATTAAAGAAAGTCAACAAAATATTGAGAACATTTTGCAAACCTTTGGGAACAAACTAGTGAATTTAGAGAAGAAACAGTCATATAACAGACCTGCAAATCAACCTTTTCAAGGTCAACAACAATAGTTTCAAGGTAATAAGTAGCAGTACCAAGGTAATTACAAGGGTCAAATAAAAAATATTTCTACAAGGCCTTTTCAGGCATATAACCCAGCTCCTATTAGTGCAACTAGAGATCTTATCCCTATTCAGAATAACCTTGTTGTTGACTATGAGTGGTGTTATCCCTGCAACCAACCACATAATCAAGCCACATGATCTAATGGAGTGATAAACCAGACATTGATGGTGCAAAGAGCTGCAAACTCACAACAAAATCTACCTAATGATGCAGTGCCACAACAACAGGAGCAACTTACAAGTGACACTACTCTACTGAACTAGAAATGAGAATAATTTTGTGGAGTCAATACAGATGATTCTCCAGTTGCAGCAAATACCAAAGCAAAGAAAAGAGCCTTTGAATTGCAACAAGCAGTTGATAAAGGCAAAACAACAGTTGCAGAACCATCTACATTGCAAGTACCTTGTATTCTGCAGAGGAATTCACAAGGAGTTGCCAGAGAGCAGCCACACATGCAAGTTGATCATGTTGGTGTAAAGGTGCATTAGAAGGTAAATCCAACTATGCCTTATAATATTATTGAGAGCATGAAAAAGATGAGTGTGTCTATGTCTATGTGGGATTCTTTGGCCATCCCAGGTCAAAAGGATATATTACAGTCCGCTTTGTCTAATTTGAAGGTGTCGAAGAACCATCAAAAGGTAGATAGGGTTGTGTTTACTAATACCCCTCAGGACAACCAACAACCAAGCAAGGAAGTAGGTAAGGACATCAAACCACCTCCATTTTATGCATCTGTAATTTTTGGTGAAAATTTAGTGCACAACTGTATGGTGGATAGTGGGGCTAGCAGTTTTGTAATGCCTAAGCAAGTAGCAGATAAACTTGGATTGAAATATCAGCCTTTAGAGAAAGGAGTGATTCAGTTAAATGGAACCTTAGTTAATACTTTAGGTGTTATAAAGGGATTAAGCCTTACACTTCACGCTTGTCCAAATTTTTTAGTTCCGCAAGACATATGTGTCATAGATCTCCCACCTTTCTTTGCTTTGTGTCTATCAAGAGACTTCACAACCAAGATAGGAGGATATGTTTCAACTGATTGGTCACATATGTTGTTTAGAACAAGATATGGAACCAAGGTTACCATTAAATCTAAAATATTGGCCAAGGATCACATCGAACCATACAATCCAAGTATAATTAATGTTGTTCCTACTACTACAGACACAAATTGTGTTGTTTTTACTGACAGTGAGCTTGTTGTTGCTCAAGAGTTGCAAGCAGAAAGTGTTCCTAATGTGTTGTTACATGAATGGGCAGCAGAAAATGGGTTGGAAAGTCTTGAAGACCTCATTCAAGATGTTGGTATGGGTAATTACATGCTTCATGAACCTGATGTAGAGGTTCCAAACCTTTAAAAGAGTACATATCAATTGTTGGAACAACAAAATGAGCTTTGGGAAATGTTTTTTGATGGTTGGGTAAGTGCACAAAGTTGAATCCACAAAACATGGAAGTTTTTTCCTTAGCCAAAAAATTGAAATCGGCTTTGCAAAAACGGGATCTCGATTTTAATAAACGGGATCCCGATTTTTAAAAATCGGGATCCCATTTAGCTTTGGGATCCCGAGCCTAAATACAAAACAGGATCCCGCTTTTTTTAAAGTGGGATCCTATTTCCTAAAGGATCACGAACCGTGAGGAAAAGAATGGGATCTCGATTACTACTGAGAAACCAACATCGATTTATAAAAATCGGGGATCCCGTTCCCCAATAGAAATCCGAGGGATCCCATTTTATAATGCTATTTATTTTTTTAAAAAAAATAGAGTTCATTTTGCAGCTGACAGGATCCCGAGTATAGGCGACAATGACCTCCACCAATAGCTCCAGGTACCCACCCATGCCCCTTTTTTTTGCATTTTTCCATTTCTTATTGAAATTGTGAAGAAAATAAGTGAATTTAGCATGTTTTTAAAAATTTATTTCACGTTTTGAGCATTTTTTTTCCTGTTATAGTAGAAATGAGTAATTGTAAAAATAGATGAAAAGATGCAATGAAACCTAAATATTTTTTAATAGAAATGAAAAAATGAACCTTAACAGATTATGTTTTACAAAACAAAATTTAACTTTTGAAACCTAAATTGTTTAGTTCAAGCCAAAATAAAAAAAGAATTGAAAGAAAACCCTAATTGAGATGAAACAAAAAATTGCATTTCAAAACCCTAGGGGTAGTGAAATAGTACGTTTAGAGCCTAAATAAACTTTTTTTTGGAAACCACGATTTAAAATCAAAACAAAAATTTAATTTGAAAACCCTAGTTTGAACTGAAATGAAAAAATTACATTAAAAACCCCAATTTCTTAGAAATTGATACCCTAACTTGAATTCGAACAAAAAAGTTGTTAAAAACCTAAATTGAAATCGAACAACTCATTTTGATTTTAAAAACTAGGTAATTTCGAGCTCAAAATTTGTTTGCATTGCTTAAATGTTTTAAATTTCATTTGCATTGTATGGAGAAAACAATATTTTAAACTTTAGTTTCAATGTTAAATTATAATTAGATTGGAAAACAATATGTTAAAGAATAGTTACAATTCATAAATTTTATCAATGTTTGTTTGCAAATTTAGTTAGCAAATTTGTAAATCCAAGCATGTACAATCGATTTCCAACTGGCACTAACTTGCAAGTCCAAATAATTCCAAGGGTCACCCAAACTTCACCCTAAGTTCGCTAAACCCTAAACCCTGAACTGTAAAATCTAAACGCTCAACACTAAAGCATTTTAGTTTTTGATATTAGGACCTTAAAATGAAATTTGGTTTGCCTTAAAAAACCCTCTGTTGTCACCATTCAGTAGAGCTTTTTGTAATGTTTTCACTTATTTGAACACATAATATAAACCCTTTTGGTTTCTACAAGTTTATGAAGAATGGATGATCACTCTCTATGACACTTAGACATGATCATTAGGGATCTAAATCATTGGAAGAAAACTTTATTCTATTATATCCACAAGATAGGATAGCGTGAGTGAGAGTGCTATGGGTAAAGTTTCTTTCATTGGACATACCTAAAAGTATGTAGGTTCAATGTCAAGAATGGGTCTATTTGGTAGATTTATGAAAACTATTATGAATATCTAGAATACCAAAAGTATAATTATAGAAATGTTTGAGAGCAGGTATATATCATATGAAATTTAAATCTAGTAAAGGTGTCTATTATATAGGAGAGTTGATAATACATGGAAAGAGGTTTGTGTATGGGGAATATATGTGTTAAAACACATACCATGACCTCTATAGGATTTTTAAGATGTGATACTAGATAATAATCCACCCATCCTCAAGAATAATGGATTCTTTAGCAATTAAGGGAGATTCAATAACCATAAAATTACCTATATTTTGATACTATATAGATTTATGTGGAAGGATAGAAATGCATCAATAAGGAGACCAAGATGGAACCATTTAACACCTAAGGTACACCTATTACATGGGAAAGGGAGGAGGTACATGATGATAAGTTGGAGGAACTAGGCTATTATTACAATAGAGAGAGGAGGACGATTCATATTATGCTCCTATAAATAAGAGGTTAATTTAGAAGATTAAAAGAACTAGATAATAACAAATGAAATAATTCTATAGAGGGAGTGATTGGGATTGTTGGAAATATACAAGGAGAGAGGTGAAGGTCCCAACACCTACATAGATTCCTACATGAAATACACCAATCTAGGCACTTCCTAGAAGGATCAAGATCCATGTGAGTAGCCTCTTTTTATTTTTTTATCTTCTACATATGTATATGTATTCCTTTATTATGTGATTAAAATTATGTATGATATAACTTATTAATAAGTGATTACAAGTATAATTATTAAAATATTTCATATTTATTTTGATATCCTCTAATGTAGGAGGAAATTTTTACTTGTTTTGATAGATGTATATTATTTTTGTGATATGTATATATTGATTCATTTTTAACATGATACTTTTTTTTATTAGAGGGGTAAACACTTTTGACTTAGAGCTATGAACCAATGAGGTCACGGTATGACTAGAATTTGGAATTTCACTGAACATCTAGATCCTTAAAGCCATCCTATCACCCTAAATCATAAATTGATTTCTTAAAGGGGTTCCATTACCGACATTTCTTAAGAAGGAAGTCAAAGAAGTTCTTAAAATTTGGTGAAGTTGCCCAAGGCAACCAAATTTAACAATAATAAGATCGTGCAAGATTATAATATGAATGAGATTTCATGATCTAGGTTGGTCAGTTGAAACAAGAGTAGACCTCAATCAACTATTCCACAAGAAAATGTTCTTCACTAACTTGCAAGTTCATTATATTCCAAGGGGCACCAAAACTTCACCCTAAGTTTTGTAAACCCTAAACCCTGAACTCTAAAATCTAAACCCTAAACACTAAACAATTCATTTTGTCCTACCTGACCTTAAAGTCAAATTTGGTTGTCTTAGGAAAATCCACCGTTCATTGCTTTATGCCGTGTAATTTTGTCATAGGATCTTACTACATATATCCTTAAGTTATCCTATTACCACAAACCTAAACTCTAAAATCTAAACCCTAAACCTAAAGGCATATTTTTCTTATGCTCTTAATGAAATTTGGTTTCCTTAGGCGGCTCCACCAAAATTCATTTCCCATATGCCCATGTAATTTTTTTTCTAGGATCTTATACGTGTAGATCCCCTTAAAGTATCCTATTACCCTAAACCCTAAACCCTAAAGCCATCATTTTTTCTTTAAAGGCTCTTAATGAAATTTGGTTGCCTTGGGAAACTTCACCAAATTGGCATTCCTTAAGCCATGTCATTTTCTCTAGGACCTCACTAGGCATTAGATCCTTAAGCCATCTTGTCACCCTAAATCATAATCCGATTTCTTAAGGGGTCCCAATATGACATTTCTTAAGGGGATCAAAGAAGTTCTTAAAATTTGGTGATAAAAGTTTCCCAAGGCAACCAAATTTAACAATAATAAGATCATGCAAGATTATATAATATTAATAGTTAATTGTATTTTCATTCAAGTAACATGTTCCTTAGACATAAATGAAGCTTACATATTTTATCATTTGTATTCAATTATTTAAGGCCATTTATATTGAATGGTTTAAAGGTATTTCCTAAACATGTATCTTACATCTTGAAATTACAAATCTAATGCAGGTTCACTCATATCTTAAAGATCACATGGATCCATTCAATATGTTGCAATCCACCTCCCACGCCATCCCATCTCACCACCTTCACCTCCACCTCCACCACTCCACCCTCAGAACTCTACCACCACCAAATCAATGAGCATGCTCTGCTTTGGTGCTTAGATTAAACTCAATGCTACATTGTTAGAAACTTATCCAAGATCAAATCAACATTATTCAAAATGAAGAATGTGTCGCACCTCCTATGAGGATGTTTGCATCTAGGATGCAAACCCTTGGTGATGCTGTTAGGGCTATGGATGGGATCGTAGATGAGCATCAAAAATGGCTAGAGGAGAGGAGAACTCCCAATTCTGAAAAGGAAAACACAAAGAAATGAAGATCTATGTAGTAGAGAGCCACAATAGTTTATAAATTAAAACAATGATCTTAAATAGTTATGAATTTATAAATTTGGTGAACGATGGATATTTTGTGTGATGAATTTATAAATTTGGTTCCAGATGGATATTTTTAGTGACATGAATTTATGATTTTGGTTCTAGATGGATATTTTTAGTGACATGGATTTATGAATTTGGTGGAATTTATGAACTTATAATGAATAATATATAATAGTATATATTTTATGACTATATACTAGATCATGATTCTACTAAAAAAATTGTAATATATATGTGTGTGTGTGTGTGTGTGTGTGTGTGTGTGTGTGTGTGTTAGACATAAAATGAGCTTGTGAATGTTCTCAAGCTTCTATTGTTTAGTATGTATGTGCATGTATTAAAAATTTGCATATATAGTTCTTAAATTTTGAAATTTGTATGTATGTACATAGTTTAGTTTAATGATCTGTACGCATGAAAATTATGCATCATATTTTTTATTTTAAATGTACATGTACATGTTAAATTTTAAATTTTGTATGGAAATGTTCTTGAGTTGAACAATCAATGTATGTATATGTGCATTTCAATTAAATATATGATCTTAATAAATATGTTGCTCATCCTGTTTCAATTAAATATATGATCTTAATATATGTATACACATCCTATTTTGTATGATTTAATGTAGGTGCACATTTATATCGAGCATATCATGGATGATTTTAACATTGATGATATCATCAATCCACCACCTCAGCCACAACCAAATCTGCCTCCCTCCCCCCCTCCACCTCCACCTCCACCTCCCCCTCCACCTCCCCCTCTGCCTCCCCCTCCCCCTCCACCTCCACCTAATATGCCACATCCAACACCTATCACATCTGAGGAGGCTCGCTTGAGAGCACATGTATAAAATGATCAAGTTGCATCCTTACAAAATCAAATCAATGTTATGTAGAGTCAAGCATTGATTCCACCATATGTGAGATGTTTTGCATCTACAATGCAAAACGTTGTTGATGCCATCAGGATGATCAATTCTAATCTTGATAGGCATCGATGAGAGAGAGAAAAAATGAGACAATTTTATTCTGATGGTCTCTCTTATAAACAAATATTAGACCTTAAAATAACAAAAGCCCATCTAGCCCCCTACTTTCTTGACCCCATTACCCGACAACCCATTCCACCCAACAAATCTAGAATATCCACGAGGTGGTGCATACATCCGCAGATGATTGCACATTTTTGGGATCGATGGTATATGGTTTTTGATAGTCCCCCACATGCTAATTGGGAGTGCCCATTGTATTTTTTGAGAAAACTGTATGTAGAGTTTGTTTTGGGAAAAAGCCCAATTATTTTGATTTTAGATCATTTTAGGGTGTTGGTGGCGGCATGCCATAATAGAGATTAGGGAAAGGGTTGATCCATGATGCCCCTCGCGGCATTTAATAACCCCTTGTTGTTGTTCTAGTCCTCCCATTCCTACACATGTACATCACCTAACCTTGGTCTCAACATTAGGTTCCTAGTACACTCAGAAGACCTTGATTAGCATGCTTCTGCAATAGCAGGTGGGGGAGCATAGAGACGATGATGATGGAGGATTTTTTTATGGAGTTGGTCTGAGTACCACTCCAGGAGGGTCGAGGCTCATCCCCCATATATGTACTAGTTGTCATCAAGTATGCTATGGACCTGATCAGGCCACACCTAGTTCAGGTGGATGGAGAGATTCTGGTGGTTCATCTAGTCACATCAATTCATTTGTAGATTTCCTCGAAGTAGAGCATCACCCTGAGGACACTACGACATCGGTATAAATATGCATCTAGATGTATGATCCTTTTATAAGAATTTTGATGGTTGTATATATCAAAGAAAATTTTGCAATACATTTTAACAATCAAATTGTTTGGTGTACAGATGACACTAACAATGCAAGGGAAATCATCTATTCCACGAGTACATACATCGACACCGGTCATACTCGGCAACCCTTATGGGGTATTTTGATTTCAATTTTAAATTATATATATGAAATCATAAATTATTTAACTTGAGTTTTAAATTTATAATTGAATCACATATATGTTTCAAATATTCATGTTGGTTTAGGTGAGTCAATTGGCATCCACGTCGATTCCTCCTAAGGGATTGTCAAGCACTCCTCCACTATCGAGCATCATAGATCAGGGGCAGGTACATTCATATTGTAAATTTGTTTAAAGTTTACATTAGTATAGCTACAATTTTATGAGTTTTGAATTCACTAGATATATGAAACGCATGCATGTACACTTGTAAATATTATAAGCGTTAAATGTCTATGTACATGTATGTCTAGGTTGATACCATAATGAGAATGGGCATCAGACAAACATTTGATGTTGTAGCTACTCGTGAAGCCACTGATTTCTAGGTTGTTTACAAAACTTTCTACACAAAATGTGTAAACTTGAATATATATATATATTAACCTAATACAATTGTACATGCTTTAATTTTGATCTTGT
>VDFB02139063.1:289474-417246 GCA_007258455.2 Sequoia sempervirens | reverse complement strand
GCCACAAATGGGTGGGTACCTATCAAGACCACAAAAATATGCTCTAAAAATCATCTAATATCTTTAATTTTTACTTTATTCTTCATGCAAGTGTACTAAAGTTCATCTAGTATGCTTCCTAAAGGCCCTAGAAACTTGGAACCTTTTTGGGACACTTTGTGAAGAAACGAGACACTTTGCGAAAAAGTGGGACACTTTGCAAACAAAAGGGACACTTTTTGAACAAATGTGACACTTCATGAAAGAAAGGGACACTTTGCGAAAAAAAATTCCAAGAACCCTAATTAACCTAGAAATGCATTAAAATCATTAAATAACTACATAATCACAAAGCACATATAGCAAAATTGACTCACCTTGTGATGACACTCACCACATGCCACTTGGTCCCATAGCATGTCCAGTCTTGCAAGTGTGTAGCCCCATCTGCTCGAAATATTTCCATATTCTCTAATCACTCTCATGCAACAAGAAGGTAAAATGAAAAAGTAATTGAAAAATTACCTCACTTTTAACCCCTTTAACTCTTTTCACTCTTATGTATGAACTTAGGGTTTTTTATTCAAAACAACATAACGGGTGCTAGTGAGCTCCATTTTCGATGTTGTTTGATGTGTTGGAATCATGATTCCACACCCCACATCATCAATTGTCTATCATTATGTGGCATGGTACTTGGATATGTCCTACGATATGATTTCCCTTATTCGATGTGGCTAGTTTGCTACCTTGATTCCACCTTCGTAAAACAAGTGAAATCAAGGGGGTCATACATCTACCCTCGAACTTGATTTCTAGAAGTTAGATACAAGTATTTTTGGATAACTAATGAATTCGTGTTGCAGGATGCGGTTCCTATGTTGTGGTTTTTCAGATGACTACACTAGGGACTTCATTCTCCCATCTTTTGAATGAGTATCCTTTTATGAAATAAAATGCGCTATTTGGAGTCCTTTAGCTTACATAAGCACATAAATTCATATGGGTGCTAAAGTGGGGGCTAACTGTGGACACAAAAATTGTACTCCCTTGGAGATAGTACAATCTATGGTCTAATTTGGTCATATTTTAGACACCCTTGCATTAATCACCCTTTAATTACAACATTTATAGGCCCCTAAGACTCATTATTTTGGACTTTAAGGCCTATTCCACTCATAAATCATACAAATCCCAACAAACAACATTCAAATCATTCAAATTCTAGAAAACCCACCTCAAAAACCCTTGGTGAGACTAAGTCGCCCAGGGTGGAAATTTAGTCCCTTTTGGGGGATTTTTCAATTTTGAGCAGGAAAATCACCGACTTAATTCAAATTTTCGATGGATGTTAGCCTATGATGTCAAAATAATGAATAATTAGGTATTGATTCATATAAATATATTTTTTTGGGTCATTTTTCACAACATTAAGTCATTTTCAACAAACAAATTCAAGAGTCAAGTGTTGAATATCTTTCACAAGAAGATTTAGGAAAACAAGCTAGGGTGTTTTCAGGTCTTCAATCTCACTTTTTGTCCAAGATATTGCATTGAAAAGGGTTGATCATGGATTCCTATGGAGAATCATGGAGAAATCTAGGTTGAGGAGATGCAACTAGCCATCAAATCAAGCCTAAGGACTTATTTTCAAAGTGATTCCATCTTCCATTTTCTCTCTATTTTCAGCCTAAGGAAGGTTTACATGTTCTTAAGATTCATTTTTAATGTGATTTAGGGTCCATTGGAATGAGTCTTATGTCTTTCTAGTTTCATTTATGCATCTTATTCTTGCATATTAGAATAGGGTTGCATCTTGTTTCAGATTTCCTAGTCATAGAAACACTTGGGGCTAGGGTTTTATGCGGATTTAATTATCTCTTTCAAGGTTTAAATACCAAATAGGGGTTTGACCAAGGAAAACCCCCCATTAGAAACCAAATTATACTCTATTTTGCAGATATTTCTGCAAATTTGGATTTAGGTTTCTATCAGAAAACATAGTGCAGATTAAGGGATTTTGTTTCCACTTTCAGATTTGTAGAAAATCCAAAGTGGGCTAAGTTTCCAACAGTGGTGACTTAGTCCCACTGCACTTGTTTGTCAGATTTTTTTGTAGATATGGACACCCATTTGTTTGAAACGAGTTTCAGAGCAGTTTACCAGATCTGGGACTAAATTGCCCAACTTGGCGTAAGTGTCCTAGTTGGCCAGAAAATCAAATTTTCTAAAATTTTAGAGACATTTAAGGTCTTCATTCTATCCTTCATCAATTTCCAAGTGCACAATTTTTGTTTAGCATTTCTATCTTGTTCTTTATTGCATTTAATCTATCATTCTGCATATCTCAATGTGTTTTCAAACAACTTGCATTTCTTAGGTTTTACATTAATAATTCATTTCCCTTATCATTTTATTGCATTTAGACATTACATTTAGGGATATTTCATTAGTATTTACATTAGTTTTGAGTGGGGGAATTCCCATTTTGGCCCATCTCTCTCCTTTTAGGTGAAAAACTTAGAAGTGTTAGAGAGCATTAGGGTACCAAAATCTTTGTCCACAATATGATAAACCGAAAGCATGGATCAAGACACATAATGGTATTTCTTTCCCTACAATGGGATCAATCACCTTTCCTTTACAAATAGGACTGAAAACATTAGATATCTCATTCTCCATCATCCCGTAGTTGGATCAATTTCATGTGAAGTTAGACTATCCATGGTGCTACTCCATGAATTCAGTCCCTTTGGTAGTACATAAATGCTTAAAGTTTTCATTTGAAAATGAAATCTTCATTGTACATCATAGTGGATTTAACCTGTTGTCCTCCCATGTAAAATTTTCCTTAGATTTCTTTTGGCCCGAGCCCATAGAACCTATCAAATCGTGAGAAGACTTCTTTTTCAAATCATATCAAAAGTTTAAGGCAAAGATAATAGTAGAATTATCCCTTCGAAACATGCCTCAACCTACAACTGAGCCTACCATCCTTGATGAAACCATGATTTTACCTAAAGAAATTCCAAATGATGAAGACCACCCTAAGCCAGAACCTTCACCTCCTTCATACAAAAGACCAAGAGATAACGAAAACAATCTAGTCACGCCTCCTAGAATAAAACAAGTTTACAAAGTCAAAGAGAAGGTGGTTGAACAACCTCCCATAGTTCCTTTTGTTCCTCCCCTTGGGAAAGAAGAGAAACCTATGGTTGATCAACCCACTCCTACACAATCACAACTTGGAAACATAACTAAAAGAATCAAAGATGCTAGAGAGTGTAGGCATATATGTCGTGCCCTTGCTTGCAGGTTACATGAAGAAATAAACAAAAAAAATCAAGATCCAAACTTGACTGAAGCAATGCATGATGAATCTACCCCCTCCCCGAAACAAAAAGATCCTATAATGCAACAGCAACAATAGTTAAGTTCCCTTCTTTAGACATTATCACTTGACCTCCTGTTGTGATTAACTTGGATGATGATGATGAGGTTGCTAAGATTGATGAGGAAGTACATAATGAATTGAATACATTATTTTCCTCTTCTATGAGCTTACATGATAATTCTTCTAGGAAGAATGTTGAACCTAGTGATGGACCTAGTTTTGAACTTGATATTATCCCTTTGGCTAGTTTTCTACCTTTGGTATACAATGAACATGATTGGGATGCAGACGACCTACTTTAGGTTGAATCACATGTGCCTTACTAGTATTTTTCATTATTTCTTTTTCATTTTTCTTTTGTGTGATTGTATGTGCATAATGTGATCCCCTGTGATGTTTTGTTTGATGTATCTCTCTCATGTGACATTCCTCTATTTGTACCTTCATTCCTCTCTATGTCATAAATCTTTTTCCTTTTATCTAAGTTTTCCTTTATCTTTTTCATTTTTCTTGTGTTTTCCTTTTGGGGATGATGCAAGGCATCAAGACATTCATGTCTCTTCCATGTTGACCCAAAATATTTTATTTTATCTTCACTTTTCTTCATCTTGTGTTTTCCTTTTGGGAATGACGCAAGGTGTTGAGACATTCATGTCTCTTCCATGTTGACCCAAAAGCTTTTTCTTTATCTTTTTTTTGTCTTGTGTTTTCCTTTTGGGAATGACTCAAGGTGTCAAGACATTCATGTCTCTTCCATGTTGACCCAAAAGCTTTTTCTTTATCTTTTTTTTGTCTTTTTTTTTCCTTTTGGGGATGATGAAAGGAATCAAGGCATTCATGTCTCTTCCATGTTGACCCGAAAGGTATTTTTTCTTTGTTTTTTCTCTCTTTGTGTCATTATTCCAATTCTATGTGTATTCAGGGAATGATGGCATTTCTGAGCTCTCTAAAAACATTGTAGCAAAAACATACTAACCCCAAATCCATAGATCCCTTATGTGTTTGATTTTTGGGGCAACCCCTCTCTTTTCTTTGCATGGCGTAGCTTCATTTAGAAACATATGACTTGGCATAGGGCTTTTGAAGTTAGCTCTCATGTCTTCTTTATTGTTTTTATCATTTTCTACTTTAAAGTAATTTCTCATAGTATGGTGTTTAGAAATTTCTTTAAAGTGGGGCGTACAATGGAATTATTCTTTCGCATTTTTATTTTTCATGGTTCATGGTGTAGTCTTCTTACTTCAGGCGATGTGTTTCTCGCTTTGTGGATGACATTTGGTGGAATGTCCTTCAAGAGTGTGATCTCTCTAAATAATATTGCATTCCTCTTAGTGGCTTGATGCGACACACTACATCCCCTAAGTTGTGAATATTTTATTCTTTGATTGGTCCTCTCTTGGAGACATTATGCACAATGTTCCCTAAGTTAAAGACCTCGCATGAATTAAGCAAGACTCCTTTGAATGTTCCTTTATTATTGAATTTGCATTTTCAATTATATGGCCACCTTACATAATACACCTTGCATGCCTGTGGAGCCATCTTGTTCGTTCATGAGTTCCAAGCATACAAAGCTTTGCTTGCCTCAGGAAGCTCGAAGTTCATTGTTCATGAGCTCCAACCATATGAAGTTTTCCTTGCCTCATGAAGCTCGAAGGTCATTTTTGTGTGGCACCTTATCAAAGTTATCAAGAGGTATAAATTTGGTATGGTTTTTTGGGAAGCTTATCTAAGGGATGACTTTCCCTTAGCCACTTGCATGTGTTTGTGAGCGCATATCAACCGTGTGTGTATGTGTCTCACCTTCTTAAATTTTTCACCCATCAAACAACTTGAAGTTTTGTTGCCTCAAAGTGAGTGTGCATTTTTTAGACAAAAATCCTGGACCTGATCCACATGATGTTGGAAAAATAGTTGAATCTTGATCCACCCCTTCTTTTAATTTTTCTTCTCTCCATGTCTTTGGCATTGTATGCTTGTGCCTTGTTTCTATTTATATCATTTTCATGTTTGTCCTTTTGTGCCTATGTTGGTTTTTCATAGGACCTTGGTCCTGGGGGCTTGCACAACCCTCTTTATGATGGACATCCTATCTTACTATCATTGGTGCATTTTTACCCCTCTTGATGTGTGTTGGTCTACTTTAGTGTGAATTGGAAGCTGATGCAGGAGCATCTTGACAATGACATGAAAATTTTGAAGGTTGATCAAATTTTGTTGTTCAAGGGTCATTCAAGTCATTTTTTCCATGTATTAGGGTCATTAGGAGATTATTATGCCACATTTTTCAAACAAATGGTAATGTATTCAAAAACTTGTCACAAATATGCAAAAATTGAAAAGTTGCAAAAAAACAACATATGGAATATGAAAGGTCATTTTGGTTTTAGGCATTGATAGGTAGTTAGAAATTAGTTAGAATTTTGATGAGTCAATTTATAATGCCTTTATAAAGGCCATTGTATGTTTGGATATTTCTGGGTGATTGAAGTTTTGAGAATAGAATGAGAAAAAAGCACTATTTTTTCTGTATTTCCTTCATAAATTCATTGTGTTTAGCCATTGTACTGATCTGTACGGGCTCAAATGTTTGGTTAATTGTTTGTAAGTGTTAAATTGTTCAATAACCTTCCATTTCTATTTTTTTTCATGCAAATTGGTGTAAAATTGAGTGAGATATTGTGATTTTTCATCAAACTGCCAAAACCCTGATTTAGGGTAAACAAAGATATGAAAAATTATGTTTCTCTCATTTTCAACATTGAAATTTATTGATTTCTAGAAATTTTACTCCCTAGTGAGTATAATTTCATGTTTTAAAAGCTTTGGAGCAAAGGGTTAAGGACAAAATGAATAAGAATTCAGTTTGTGACTATAAACTGTGTCTCGGTCTGCCAAAACAAAGTATCAAGAAGCTACCATCTAGGGTTTGCATAAAGGCTTAATGAAATGGATGCCTAATGGATTTTTAAGGTTTAAGAGATCAAAATTTATGTTTTTCAAAGTTAAATTGATGGTGGAGATATTATATTCAATAAACCATGTTTGGAGCAAAGTCAATTAGGCCTAAATTGTATGTGGCCAGTCATGATTTAAAGGTGTTGTTACAAAATAAAATTATATCCATCTTTGTTATGTTTTAAAGGGTATAAAGAGGCATCTCAAAGACTTTTTAAAGTCTTTATTTATGGTCTTATTTAAAAGATAACATTGACAATCCCTATTGCAGGGCTACAAGGAAAGTATACAGTTTATGGAGAAAGAGTGAAAATATGAAAGGGAAAACTAAATGGTTGTTTGTTTTGTTGATTTTAAGGTTCCTAAATGGTGAAAAGGAAAATTGTGGCCATTTTTGAAGTCAGATTAGTTGGAAGTCCCTAATATGCCTTTGAGGAATCATAGTATTGAAAGTGCTCTTGTAAAGGTTGTTGAATCAGTTAAATTGAATCTGTATTTGAGGATTGTGATTGTGGAGGCTTTAACAAGTCATTCTTGTGTGGACCAAAGTGTCTTGAAGTTTTTGTAAAAGTTTGGAACTCTGATTGCATGATTGGGTGTTTGAAATCAAGGATTTTTTGAAGGGAAATGAGTCCTAATTACAAGGACATGAAAGATTTTTTAGAGTTTTGTTAAGTTGAGATTGTGAGAGTGATTTTCTTCCTCTAGCATTGCATCAAAAGAAAGTTCCTCCTCTCACTAAATTGGGGGATAGATGTAATGACGGAAAAGTGCCCCCTAACATGGACTTGATTTAGTGTTACAATGTGTCTAACACACTCACATTAGGTCTTGGGCCCTTGTAAACTAAATAAACCTAATCATACCTTATTTAGGGTGTTGTAAAGTGTTGTAACACACTTTCACACTTTTATAGGGTTTTATTTGATAATTGGGCCTCTTTATGCTTTAATTGGCCTTATTTTACACCCACAAGCCTCATTTAATTCATCTTTTCAAAAATAATCCCAAAATAAATCAACATCCAATCATAATTTAGGTATTTTCAGATTGTGTGGCCTAGATTTTGTGGTCTAGGACTCATTCTCCACCTTGGGCATATGAGTCCCACCTATGGTTTTGGGTCTCGATCCTGGTTTCACACCTTTCTAAGCATTTTTTAATTTGGTCCCATAAATTATGCCTAATGGGACTCATATGCCACCTTGGGTATATGAGTCCATTGTGGCCCAAAATTAAAATTAATTCAAAATTTTGTCAGGATTTTATCCTCCTAGATCTGATGTTGACTTGTAGTGTTGTAATTTCAGGAATTCTTGCATAATTAAGTATAAATACAAGGTTCTTTCACTCATTTTCACCTAAGAATTTTTTGAGAGCATTCAAGTGTTTACAAGAGCATTCAAGAGCATTCAAGAGCATTCAAGGGAAGATTATCAAGCATTTTAGAGCATTATTCAAGCATCAAATATCATGTCAAAGTCTTCACACATCATGTTTGTTTTGGAGCTAACAATTGTGATGTAGGGTTTTATGATTCAAGCTAGCATTACATTCAAGATATATCACATTCAAGCAAGATTCAAGATCTACATCCATTGGGGCCATCCCATACATGTTTTCAGCACTTCATTCCTAGGGTTTGGTGAGTTGCAACATCATATTTTGTTCATTCATCATTCTCCATTCATATTTCATTTTATTTCAAGGTTTGATTACCAAAACAGGGTTTGACTAAGGAAAACCCCTATCCACTAACAAAAGAACATTTTTCCCTCTCTTTAGTGTGTGTTTTGTAGGTTTAGGTTGAAGGCACATTGAAGAGCAAGTTTGGAAAAATTTTCAAAGTGTTCAAAGTTATCAAAGTTGTCACCTTGCATTGGAGATACTTGGAAGACTTCTACAGGTTGCAAATTAGGGTTTCGGATCCGAAAATCAATTAGGAAGCACAAAGAAAACCTTGAAGACCAAATTCAGACTTTGAAGCTTTAGAAAAACCTAACTAGACAGATATGCCAGTTCTAGTGTATGAGTCCCAGTTTAGGTCAAATTTTAGGTTTTTGTAGTTACTCACCACACACTCTTTTGTTATTGAGTGAAATAATTCCTTGTTGGACCTAGTCCTTCTAAGGAAAGGGGTGGTAAGGTGGTACATGACCTTATCATACCCTATTTACTCATTCATTTAAAGGTATTATGTTTCAGTGAATGGGCCTCTACTAAGTCAATACACCTATATTACTAGCTAAGTTGTGCTTTTTGAAGTGTTTTCATTGCTCAATACCCATCATAACAAATAGTGTGCTTTTGTGGAAGGCTCACAAAATTATCCTTATTACCTTGGTGTTGTCCTATATTCTATTCTCTACTTTATTTTATCTCTTTCTAGATCAAACAAATCAAAATAAGTCCTCAAAATAGTCAGATAAGTTCAAAACCCTAGACAAATTTCTAGTTTACTTACAAAATCTTACCTTTGTGTCACATTAACGCTTCTGATTTGCCACAATGAAGCTTTTGTAATTTTTCCCAACTTTTATCTAAAACTTGATGCTTTTGAAAAAGCACATCAACACATCTCATTTTCATCTTGATGCTTCTGCGCCACTCAATGCTTTTGACAGTCTAAAAACTCTTAAATCCTACATAGTGATGCTTTTGTCATAAAAAAAGCACTTTTGAATTACATAGTAGCACTTTTGCAAAATCCTAATGCCTTTTCCATAAATAGTCACTTTTGATAGAGGTAGTTCCATGCTTTTGATAAGTTAAAGTGATACTTTTGAAAGTGATGTGTTTGATTGTCAAATAAAATTACCCAGAATTCCTAAAATTCAAAATTCTAGTATTCAACAGTCAGTCATTATAGGACTAGAGGCTTCTAATAAGCAAACCTGTAGCAATAATCAGACATACAAAATAGCAAATCAAACATTTCTACACACTTCATACTATCCTTTCACTTTAGACTTCTAGAATCACATATTTTTAGTTTTGGACCAAATAACAACCTTATCAACAACAACAAACAACTCATCTACCAACAACCAATATTAGACATATGTATTTTTAGATCTCTTATCCTATCTTCTAGTTTATCTTTTTTCTTGGAAAAAAATCATTTTCAAGTGAATTGTTGAATTAGCGTTAATATTTGTGAGTGAGCTTGCTTAGTAGTCATTGTCTACTCCTAAGTTTGTAAACTCATTATCATCTTCATTTGCTTGGACTTGCTAGTCTAGGATGAGAAAGGATTAACCATAACACCAATCAAAATTAAATCTACTCAAATTTTGTATTTTAGAGGTTTCATATCCTACACCCATCCAACAAACATCAACATCAAACTTCGGTCCAAAATATAATTAGCATATCTTCTTCCAAGTCCATCTTCAAAGAAAATATTCATCCACAACACACTGTCCAAACTCATATAAGGTCATTAAAATTTTTATTAATATAACAAGATCTCAGGACAAATGAATCATGGAATCCAACCCAAGTAGTTTGAGCACCACAACACCTATAAATACTTCTCAAACAACCCTTGGAATTTCTAGCGACGGGTTTAACCCTTGAGAGTATCAAACCCCCCAACAAAAACAATAAGAACCAATGGTCATTATAGAAGATCTATATCACACATGAACAAGAGGGATTTATAGAATTCAATAATGAACAACTCCTAAAGATGCAACAAGATCCATTTATGGCTAGAGAGCTTGATGCCTTATTAGCTATAGACCCTAACTTGTATTTTATCAAAATTGCACAATGTGGTGCCAAAGTACCCTCAAATTATGATATTACCACACTTATAGGATAAACCCTTACAAATTCCATAACACCTAGTGTACCTATACATGAGAAAGTTCCTATAGTGCATATTTTCATTGAATAAATACCACCACCTCCCATACAAAACACACCAAGTCAACCTACTATCACACCCTTTGACACAAATTTTCTACCCTTTTCTAAAAAATACATGAATCCAATATACCACAATCAAATCATAGGTAATCAAACAAAATCAATTCCCCCAAACACAACCATTCCACCATTCTCAACACACATTTCCATATCAAACCCAAACATGCCAAAACCCCCAAATACTAACATGATGAACTATACAAACAATTTGTTCACAACACCAACTCCTCCACCTCACATACATCCTAATGTCCCAAATGTTGCACAAACATTGAACCTAACAAACCTCACTAACAACCCCAATATCTCAAATTACCTTCCCAACTTACAAAATTCCTTTCTTTCTACCACAAGAAAAGATCCTACATTAGATATAGCAATACATTATAACATCTCATATCTCTCACAACAATAAAACCCTCAACAACACATCCCCCAACAACAGCAAACCCCTAAACAACACATCTTTCAACAAAACCCCCCAACAATATATCTTTCAAGAAAATACCACTCAACAACATGTATTTCAACAAAAAATCCCTCAATGACATACCTCAAACACAACACATCCCCCAACAACAACAAACCCCTCAAAAACAACAATGCATCCAATATCAACAACAAATTCCTCAACAACAATGCATACACCATCAACAACAATATATCCCCCATCCTTAAACATAACATGTTCCTCAACATCAAATAAACTCACAAGAAAACCCATCATACAATATATATATGACAACCTTTACAATATCCCATCAAATCAAAATCTAGGATATAAATCATCATCCATAGCCCAACACAACACATACATTCTACTCAAAAAAATACCAAACAACCCTCCTAATGACTTAGATTCATAAATTCAAAACTTAAATCAAAAAATAAATGACATTCAATTGGGACATACAAACAAATCATATGCTCTTGAAGACCTATGTCCTCATTTGTTTGCTAGGAACATAACATTGACACCTTTTCTTCATAATTTTGAGATGCCAAAGTTCGATAAATAAAAAGGACATGGTGACCCATGTGAACATATAAGGGAATTCTATGTAGCTTGTTTAAAGGTTTCATATAATGATAGATATCTAATGCGCCTCTTTCCATGAATCTTAGGTGGACAGTGATTGAATGGTTATCTCACCTACCCTCAAGTATCAAGATATTTCAAGAGCTTATTGAAAAATTTGTAGCTCACTTCTCCTACAATATAGAACATGAGGTTACTATGACCAACTTGTACATCACAAAACAAAACCAAGGAGAAACATTCACATCCTTTTTACAAAGATGAATACATAAATTTAGTAAATGTAAATGGCCCATTCCATAAAAACAACTTGTGGATACTTTTGTTCAAAATATCAACACAAAAATTGGTTTTCACCTACACATACAATGTGCCAATGCATTTTAAGGACTCATAAAAAAGGGTCTAACAATCGAAATGGTTCTAATTGCTAAAGAGCTAGTCAAAATTTACAAAGACAACAAGGACCAACCTTCAAGATCTAATGATAAACCATGCCTATGGTATAACAACAAGAACATTAAAAATGATGGCATTGTAGGCACAATATCTAAAACCCACAACCCCACCCACATATACAACAAAATTTTCAAAATGCAAATCCTCCACAAATACCACCACCAAAACAAAATAATACAACATGACACAAATACACTCCCTTAGGGGATCCCATTGAAATAGTCTTAAACAAATTGATTCAATCAAACCTCATCAAGTTTGTCGAGCTTCAAAAATATGATGAACCATAAATCAAACCATCATGGTATAATGAAAATGATTATTGTGAATACCATATAACAAAGGGACCTAAGACATCTAACTACATGAGACTTAAAATTATAATTCAAGATCTCATTGACTAAGGGGAAGTAAGCATTGAACAACTCCCTAGAATATCTAGAAATAATGATCTAGGGATATATAAGGATCTGATCCCCAATCATGGTAAGGGAAATGATAACGATAAGACAAGAGAATATAAAAAAGTGGGTCATTCCTATGATAATATCGTAGGACATATCCAAAATTTAAATAACCAAATTTTCATCGTCACCATCCATGGTAGAGATCTTGAGTGTGTGTAACACCCGCGCCGCAAACCCTAGAGGACAACACTCAAGCAACTAAAAAACATAACAATTTTTTTTTTTAAAGTGTGATGTTGCACGATTGAAAATGAACATAACTTATTTACTATCTTATGTCCTATAAGGTTCTTGACTGCATTACATAGTTCCCATTATCCAAATTTACAAAAAAAACATAAAACTTAATAATAGCCAAATTCTAACATCATTTAAGAATCACATTTACTCATTACATATAATCAAGTGAATCAGGAGATACAACCATAATATAAACATTAGAGATTAACTGATTACATCCATTCCAGTTAACATGTACAATATTATTGAATAGCTAATTCATCACATAACAAAGTTACATCAGTTCCATCTTTACAAATACATTTTGTACAATAATACCTCCTCATTACACGTGAGGAGTGCTCAACAACATGATACATGATACATAATTGAGATACAGTACAAATACAAGTACAAGGATCACAAATCCCAAGAGTAGATATAGTGTAGAAGTCTTCAGATCAAGTGAAGTCACCACAACATGTACAAGGGAACCTAATGGAGAATGAAACACGTTCCACCCAACCGTGTGAACCCAAAGGTTCACCCCTCGTGCTAGGAGGTAAAAAAGGGCCCCACCATCACTAACAGACAAAGGAATAAGACATCACAAGGTTGACATGACTCACAAGAGCAAGTAGAACAATAAAAAATGATAGAGACTATACATCCAAAGGAACAAAATTATCCAAGGTACAACAAAGACAAAGAGATACATGGTTGTCGTAGGGGAAGTGTCATCACATAGTTGGTCATAGGTTATCCAGGTAGATCTTCCTAGGCCCCGAACCCCATCCTGGGTTATCCTGGTAGCCTCTACCAATCTCCAACCCCTCATGCCAACTATTCGGAATCAACCTACCTCTCGTGGAGACGAGGCAGTTGATTATGCCATTCCAAGCCTTCCCATCTCACCTCAAGCCTATACGAGTGCTTGAGCCCGAGCGAGGTATATAATTAACTTGTTAATTTTATAGCTACCCAACCCTCCTAGTTTTTTTTTAAGTTATCACTTGTTTACAAAACTTCCACATGGTTTATCCAAGCACCCCTTTGTGCACCGGCCCCCATTGGAAGCCACTCCCTTACTAAGAACCAAAAACCACTGAAGCTGAAAATGGGGCCACTTGCATAACTCAAAACTTGAAACAAGCATAGGACGACACCATCCTTCCCATTCACAAGTTACAAAAGTTCCCATCAAAAATTGAACTTACAGTGCAAGCCAAGCATTCAACATCATCATTAACAATATAAGATTTCCAACACCCAAAAATCAAGACTTCCTTCAAGAGGACAGAACTCCCTAGCCTCTGGAGACCCTAAGCTTCATTAATAAGATAGAATTACACATAAATTAATAACCACAATCATTCTAAATTCTTAGTCAATCACTTTACAATTCACAATATAAATCATAAGAACTCAAGGAACTTAAATATTTAACAAGATATCTAATCTTTATTATCACTTATTCATTAACTCCAAATAAATTTCTTGTGTTAAGCATTACCTATTGTTTATCTCCTTGAAATTTTATTAGTCTTTTCTAAACACATTTTCCTTATTTTACCCTTAAAATAAAATACATAGACGCAGAAATATTTTAATATTAACCTCATTACCAACATACGAGCTCATATATATAAATACACACACACAGAGAGAGATATATATATATATTATATTTGTATATTTATTAAAATCAAACTTACAGAATTCATAAGTGAATTGAATGGAATAGTTACCTAATCATCAAAGATAAGGCCAATATCATGCACACACGCACACAATATATGTGTGTGTGTGTGTAAAGAAAATACATAAGGTAGACGGTTTACTAACAGTCACAGTGCCATGCGAAAAGTTGAAGCTTAATAGTGGTAGTCCAAGACATCAAAAGGAGCAGTTTACAGAACAAAACATGACATTTAAAAGATATGTCATTTGAAGAGGCAGAAGGATTATACCTTGAAGCTAAATAACTAACAAAATAACCAATAAATGAGATAATGTATATCTGATATCGATCAATTTACACATAGGTTACTCTACTTATTAAGTCGGACAAGACTAAGATTTTTCCTAGCACAATAAAATATGACAAGACCCAATACAACGACTTCTATGTTAGAATATTATTTAATTCTGCAGTCAGCAGAACTGTCAGTAAAGCCCCCACGTCAGATGAAGACCAAGTTGCAGCCAACATATTCCTGCAACATTCAAGATGGTAGGTTAATTTGAATTTTGAAAAGAAGCGCATGTTTTTGAGTTTGTATTAGCTGTTGCAACCTGCTAGCAATTAAAGAGGTTAGGTGAATTTGAAATTTGAAAGTAGCGCTCATTTTCATGAGCATTTTGAAACAAGACAAAAGGAATGTCTTTGTATTCATTGGAATGAGGAGTTAGAAGAAATGCAGAAGTTTTGTATTGGAAGGTGACCCTACAGTAGCAGATGAAAAAGGGAATGTTCAGCACAGATCAGTGACAGTAGCAGCACAGGGAATGTTTTAGCAGACGCAGCACATTGTCAGCTGCAGCTACAGGATTGTAGAAGATTATGTATTTGAGGTGTGAGTGTAGCACCTAGCCATTGGACATCTGTCCAAATTAGTTTATCTTTATTTTGTTCATGCAAATAAGAGAATATCCTCTGAGTTTTTGTATTTTGGAAAGAACAAGGAATATATGCAAGTTTATTTATGTATGTTTATCTTGATGTCACTGTGCGTATCGGTCAGTCAGTTAGTTTGTTTATTGTGGGTTAATCCCTAGGTTATCTGGGCATTAAGTTTTTCTCAAATTTGAAGTTGAGAAATATGGCAGGAGGTGAAAACAAAGGTTGGCAACAACGACCACATTTTGATGGACAAAATTATGACATATGGGCTAAGAAGATGAGAACCATCTTAGTTGCAAATGACCTATGGGAGTTGGTCACAAATAGGTTCAATGATATCATAGACCCAAATGCATTTGCAGCCCTTTCAAATGCACAAAAAAATCAGTTGAAAGAGATAAGAATGAAGGATACAAAAGCCCTCAGTTTGATTGAGGCAGCCTTGAGTGAGGCTATCTTCCCATGTATTGCAACAACAAATTACTCAAAGCAAGCTTGGGATATATTGCAAAATAGCTACAAAGGGACTGACAAAGTGAGGTTAGCTAAGTTTCAACTCTTAAAAAGAAACTTTGAGACTCTACAAATGAAGGATAATGAGTCCATTTCAAATTTTCACACTAAGGTTTCAACCCTGGTAAATCAGCTGAGAGTCAATGGAGAAACAATGGAAGAGCAAAGGATTGTTGAGAAAATCCTAAGAATTTTTCCTACTAAGTTTGATTATGTAGCAGTTGCCATTAAAGAGGCAAAGGACTTGTCTCAAATGACCATAGATGAGTTGATGGGTTCACTACAAACCCATGAGTAGCAGTTGAACAGATCCACTCCTTCCCTAGAGCAAGCATTCAAAGCTCAGACCAATGCAAGAGGTCATGGAAGAGGAAGAAACAATAGAGGAAGAGGTCAAAGAGGCAAAGGTAGAAACAATTCTGGAAGAGGAGGTTCTGACAGCACAGAGGCAGCAAATAGCTCACTGTTAGCAAACCAGAACCAGAGGACGAACAGCAGTTCAAATCAAAGGAGTGACAAAAGCAATGTGTAGTGTTATTACTGTCACAAATATGGCCATTATGCTAGTGAATGTAGAAAAAAGCAGCATGACCATGGAGGCAAAAATGCTAATGTAGCAAATGAGAACAAAGCTAAAAATGACAAACAATCACATGTTTTCATTGTATGCAACCTTGTTGAGCGCAGTAATGATGAAGTATGGTACTTGGACAGCGGATGCAGCAACCACATGAGTGGTAAAAAGAGTTTCTTTACTTCCATTGACAGCAGTATGAAAACTGAGATCAAAATGGGAAATGATGAGAAGGTTCCCGTCATTGGAAAAGGTGTAGTCAGCATCCAAACCAAGCATGGTGAAAGACAACAAATCCAGGATGTCTATTATTCCCCCGGCATAAAACATAACCTATTGAGATTTGGAAAAATGGTCCAAAACAGTTACAAAATCCTAATGGAGAATGGAGAATGCAAGATATTTGATAGAGGAGGCAGCAAAAGAGTGATGGTTGCAGTGTAGATGATGAGAAACATAATGTTTCCTCTCAGGATGCACATAGTGTCTGCGACAGGAACAACAGACAATCAGCAACAGTATTGTTCATTGGCACTGATAGCAGTTTCAGAATAGTCAGCGGTCAAACAACAGTCTGCATTCAAGACAGTCATCAAAGACCCATCCAAACTATGGCATTTAAGGTATGGGCACTTAAGCTTTTCAAGTTTAAGTTTATTATCTAGGAAAGGAATGGTTAGGGGTTTACCATCCATTGTAGAACCCGATGGCAAGTGTGAGGCTTGCATTTTAGGAAAGCAACATAGGAAACATTTCCAATCTGGGTATTCTAGGAGAGCAAAGGCACCACTTGAGTTAGTGCACTCAAATTTGTGTGGACCCATGAAAACCCCCACCTTAGCTGGAAATACATATTTCATGACTTTCATAGATGACTATAGTCAGAAAATATGGGTCTATTTCTTGAAAAACAAATTAGAAGCCTTTGAGAAGTTTAAATGGTTTAAGGTAGTAGTTGAGAAGGAGAGTGGTCACTATATCAAAGCCCTTAGAACAGATAGAGGGGGAGAGTACATCTCCAAAGAATTCCTAATTTTTTGTAGGAATGAGGGCATTCACAAACAATTCACAACTAGGTATACCCCACAACAAAATGGAGTGGCGGAAAGGAAGAATAGGACCATTCAAGACATGGCGGCAAGTATGCTGAAAGCAAAAGGGTTGTCACACATATTTTGGGGAGAAGCTGTAGCGACAGCAGTCTATATATTGAATAGGTGCCCCACAAAAGTTGTCTGTGATAGGATTCCACAAGAGGCGTGGACAAACAACAAATGGAGTGTTGAGCACTTGAGGATATTTGGGTGTGTAGCATACGCACTCGTGCCAAAAGAGAAGAGGCAAAAATTTGATGATAAAGGAGAAAAATGTATCTTCATAGGCTATAGTGAGGAGTCAAAATCCTACAAATTATACAATCCCATCACCAAAAATGTTGTAATCAATAGGGATGTTGTATTTATTGAGAATGAAGCATTAGATGGAATGATGGATGACACCACGGGAATTTCAGTTACAATACCCCTTAATGATGAAGAAGTTGCAGATGATAGCAACATAGGGGGAGCTCAAGAGAGAAATATCTCAGCAAGAAACCACCGTAGAGCATTGGAAAATAGCAGGTCTGGTGATTTGTAGCAGAACAATAAATCTGGCAGTGTTTAACAGAGACAGCAGTCTGGCAGCACTGAATAGAGGTAGCAGACTAGCAGCTCCAGAATTCAATAGAGCAATAGCTCCGACAGTCAGCAGTACAGTAACTCCAAAGGTTAGAGTAGCAGCAGTTCGGAAGCAAACTCAGATCCCACACTTGCATCATTGATGCCAAGAAAAACAAAGAGTGTGAGGGAGATCTATGACAACACACAACATGCTGATTTTGATGAAAACTTGGATTTTGCACTATTCTCCTATAGTGATCCAACATACTTTGAGGAAGTGGTTAAAGAAGATAAATGGTGTAAGGCCATGGATGAAGAGTTGGAGGCTATAGAAAGGAACCAAACATGGGGGTTGACCGAGTTACCCAAAGGTAAGCAAGTGATTGGAGTGAAGTGGGTCTATAAGACCAAGTGTACTACAGAAGGGGAAATTGAAAGACACAAGGCAAGACTTGTTGTCGAAGGGTACAAACAGCAGCCCGGTATTGATTATGATGAGACATATGCACCAGTTGCAAGGCTGGAAATAGTGCGGACAGTCATAGCAGTTGCAGCGCAACATCAGTGGAAAGTGATGCAGATGGATGTAAAGTCAGCCTTCTTAAACGGAGTGCTGAAGGAGGAAGTGTACATGGAGAAACCACCTAGCTATGAAGTCCCAAGGAAAGAGGATAAAGTGTATAGGCTCCAAAAAGCTCTTTATGGGCTGAAACAAGCACCTTGGGTGTGGTACAGTAGAATAGATGCTTATTTGATGAGCAATGGCTTTAGCAAAAGCAGAAGTGAGCCCACACTCTACTTCAAAGCAGCCAAAGGTGATATTTTAATTGTTGTTTTGTATGTAGATGATTTGATTTTTACTAGTAACAGTGACAGCATAATTGTTGATTTTAAGGAGGTGATGAAAAATGAATTTGAGATGACGGATTTAGGTTTGTTGAAGTATTTTCTTGGGATAGAAGTTCAGCAAACATAGCATGGAATTTTTATTTCACAATCTAACTATGCCAAACAGATTTTGAGAAGGTTCAAAATGAATAACAACAAACCTGCCCCCACACCGATAGCAACAGGTCTGAAACTGCACAAGAATGACAGCAGTAAGGAAGTGAACCCAACCTTTTACAAAAGCATGGTTGGAAGTTTGATGTACTTGACATCAACAAGGCCTGATTTAATGTATGCAGTTAGCTTGATATCTAGGTTCATGGAGGAACCTAAGGAGACACATTAGAAAGTAGGAAAAAGGATTTTGAGGTATGTAAATGGATCAACCGGTTATGGCATTTTGTATGCAGCATCAAATGAATTTAAGTTGGATGGTTTCACAGATAGTGATTGGGCAGGAAATATGGATGATAGGAAGAGCACATCTAGTTATGTCTTCAACATGGGATTGGGTGCAATCTCATGGGCATCAAAGAAGCAGCTGATTGTCTCTCTCAGCACAGTAGAAGCAGAATACATAGCGGCAAATGCAGCAGCTTGTCAGGCTATTTGGTTGAGGAGGATCCTTGCAGATTTACAGCAACAGCAAGTTGACAACACAGTCATTCATTGTGACAATGTGTCCTCCATAGCGCTGACAAAGAATCCGATCTTCTACAGAAGAAGCAAACACATCGAGATTCGATATCACTTCATAAGGGAGTTGGTAGAACAAGGTGAGATTGAATTGCAATTTTGCAGATCTGAGCAGTAGCTCGCCGACATCTTCACCAAAGCATTTCCAAAGGATAGTTTTGAAAGCCTAAGAGATAGGCTTGGCATTATGGATAGCTTCGGAGATCAGCTCCGGAAGGAAACATCAGATTGAAAGTTGGCCTGTAAATTAAGGGGGAGTGTCGGAATATTATTTAATTCTACAGTCAGCAGAATTGTCAGCAAAGCCCCCACGTTAGATGAAGACCAAGTTGCAGCCAATGTATTCCTGCAGCATTCAAGATGGTAGGTTAATTTGAATTTTGAAAAGAAGCGCATGTTTTTGAGTTTGTATTAGCTGTTGCAACCTGCCAGCAATTAAAGAGGTTAGGTGAATTTGAAATTTGAAAGTAGTGCTCATTTTCATGAGCATTTTGAAACAAGACAAAAGGAATTTCTTTGTATTCATTGGAATGAGGAGTTAGAAGAAATGCAGAAGTTTTGTATTGGAAGGTGACCCTGCAGCAGCAGATGAAAAAGGGAATGTTTAGCACAGATCAATTATAGCAGCAACACATGGAATGTTTTAGCAAACACGGTGCATTGTCAGCTGCAGCTACAGGATTGTAGCAGATTATGTATTTGAGGTGTGAGTGTAGCACCCAACCATTGGACATCTGTCCAAATTAGTTTATCTTTATTTTGTTCATGCAAATCAGAGAATATCCTCTGATTTTTTGTATTTTGGAAAGAACAAGGAATATATGCAAGTTTATTTCTGTCTGTTTATCTTGCTGTCACTGTGCATATTCTGTGCACTTTCTGTGTGTTTTATTTATGTCTGTCAGTCCAGTAACAGCAGCAAAGTTGTGTATCAGCACCCTTGCCACCCCAACATTCTATAGATTGATTATAAACCGCATACAATAAACATTGGTGGAATGTTAGAAACTATTCGCTGTATACACAGGTGATTCAAGAAGATTAAGGAACAAACTACCCAAAGTAAAAAAAATCCATGACATCAAAGGAAATATAAAATTGAACCAATGACTTTCACACACCAGCAATCTTCGAATCATCTTACTAATGACCAAAGATTATGGAAATGTACTTTCAAACTAGAAGAATAGCAAATAGAACATACAAGAATCGATTCTATGAGCAAGTTGGAGTTAATAGGGAGACACCATCAACATTAGAAGCCTCTACGAAACAAATACCATAAATGTTGAGGAAGATAAGACTACGGCTTAAAGGGAGATGAAATGCTAAAAAAGGCACAGGGCAGCAGTCGTATCGACTGCAATTACAGTCAGAAACTTTCATATATGATTCCACAGAAATTCATGAGATGAAGTCGATGCTTTCTAGTAATAGTTAAGGTAAAACACAACAATCTAAAGGTAAAACGACATCTAAAGTATCAACAATTTGATGGTAGAGGGAAAGATGATTCGAAGTCCAAGGGAACTCTGAGATACATAGAAGAATAAACGATACAAGGTCATTCCTCCTTGAAACATAAAATTTCTAAATCTATAGATATAAGAGAAAGTACCATATACATGAATGGTGATTAATGGTAAGAGAGGAGGGGCAATGACCACTTCAGTAAATAAATGAGTAAGATTACTTATAGCGCACAATCACTGCCAGTGGCAAACACCATAACCAAAACCTATAGGTCATGCTAAGTGAAACTTTTGTTTAAGAATCTTAAACACTGCATGGCGTATAGTGCTAAGTATTTGGTTCTATTAGAAATGATCAACATAAGAAAAATTAAATGGCATGGCTACAAGATGATAGCTATTGATAATACTAAGTCTAGGCCCACCGAATAGAAGTATAATCATATGTATATCTAAAACAAATTGTCAACAGGGCAACAACTCCATTGCAAGCAAGTCTACTTCAATGTAAGGGTTTTGGAATACATAAAGGAGATAAAATCTAGTAAGTAGCAACTGGTTCAAAGTTTTCACAAGGGATAACCTCAACACAGAGAGAAGTTTTTAGAAATGTTACTTAAATACATATTTTAATTTAATATCTTTAGAACCAACAACACAGAGGCTTAGTCACAAGAAATACTAAAACACCATTTACTTTCCATCTGACATTCTTTTTTTATTGGAATAAAAAACAAGAGGGAAAAATAGAAGAACCTGGAATATTTCGCACAATTAAGCTGGCATTTATTGTCGGATAAAAACATAGGCTACAACTTCTAGCTTCTTTCAAATTTCTTCTCTGCAATTTAACAGCCCAACACTTTGAATTCACAACCACTATAAGACCCCCAAGACTTCCAAGAACAACTTCAGAGCTTCACCAATTTTAAGAAAATTTCAAAAACAGAGAAATTTTTCCAGAAAGACATTCACGGCAAGCCTTCCAAAATTAGTTTTGTATGTAAGAAAAATAAGCCAATTTCCCCTCTCTAGTAAACTCCACTTCCTTTTTATTAATTATTTTCTCGTAACTTCATTCCACTCCTCCACTAATTTTAATTTCTTTCTTTTCAAAATTTCATTTAATTTTACCTTTCTTTTAACTTTTAACCCTTATCAAATTTTACATGCAATGGCCAAATAACCAACCGAACAGTTTATTAATTTATTATTTTAATTTTCTTTCATGAGGTTTGTTTATACAACACTTTAGTAATTATATAGATATATATATATATATATATATATATATATATATATTATTTAAATAAATAATTTTTTTAGACAATAAATCTTAATTATACTAAAATTAAATAATTATCTTCACCATTTACTTTAATTTAATTATTTTCTTTAAATAAGACTTTTATCTTTAATAGTCAAAGCCTACAACTTGATAGTTTACATTTAATGTAATAATCAACAGAGCAAAGATCATAAGCATGACTCAATGATTGAATAGATGAACAATACCAACTGGAAGCGAAGTGAAGGTGAAATAACAACGAAGATGAAACAATACAAACAGACCTTATAGACAGGATGTGACATTAGGGATTCGTCCTCGATGAGGACAATGGCTCAATGTGGGGGACCCAGTGCTACCTCTAAAACAACAACTCTATTGGGCTCTGGCATGCTCAAAACTGATAATCAGGTGGAGTCGATGCCCTATACCTACAACCTACATCAAAACATAGGGTCGAACATATGCATAATGAAAACAGTTAGTCACACCGTGAAGGGAAAATCACAGTGTAGCAAGGCACTCGCAAGCAAGTGATGTGACCTTGTTTCTCTTCACCAACATAATAACTAATATCAAAACATGATAACGCGTACATCCAATAAACATATAACAACATATACATGACTACTCACATAAGCAATTAAATAATCTTCTAAACATGATATAAGCAAGAAACATCAGATATCACAATGTCATCAATAACATCAACTAAGCATCATAGTGTCATCAAACAATAACCATAACTAATCATAAAAGTATCACAATATTTGAGTAGCATCCAACAGTGCCATAGTGTCCAACAAATAGTAACATAAATTCTAGCAAATAGTATCATATGGTCTAGGTACAATCCAAGTAATTGTCCAAGCAAATTCAAACTAAGGGGGCATTACAGTGTGGATTCACCAAATGATGAGGGAAGGTTACTATTCAAGGAGCTCCCCCATAATCCAAAGGTGTAACTAAAGTGCACCCAATTGATTATAATCTAATGATCACCTCAAAAATACTCCCACACAAATTTCCATCTTAGAGATTTTGAGAATTTCCCCAACACACAAGTCCTAGATAAGGCTCTCCTACAATCTTCCATCCCCACCGATATAAATACAGAACAATTCCAAGCATAAAATAAAGATATTTTTGATAGATGGTGGTGTGGGATTAAATATCTACACCTTGCAACTTTTTCGACAGTTTGGATACTTTGAATAAGTTATTGAGAGACAAAAGCTAATTACTTTTAAAGCCTATGATGATAATGAAAGAGAATTATAGTGGAACTATAAGATTACCTATCCAAGTTGGTCCTGTGATCACTAAAACCACATGTCAAGTATTGGACCTTGATCTACCCTATAGCATTCTCATAGGATTCCCATAGATACATTCCATGCAGGCCATCCTAGCCAATTATCATCAATGCATAAAATTTCCATATAATGAGACTGAAGTTACCATTTATGTTGATCTCAAACCCTTCTATTATTGCAAGAACTTGGAAGATAAATACCATAAGTTTCTCCAAGTTCCAAACAATGATGTAGCTTCACATTCCACTTCCTATATTGATCCATCTACACTAGCCTCGTAATCTACATCTCATCAACTGATACTTGAAATCAAGGTCCAAGTATGAGACAATGGTTGCAGCGACACAAACTCAAAGGATCATTCTATGTGGGAAAATTTCCATCTTCTCCAAAGATGTATGGGAAACCACAACATATTAACAAAACCTCCACCACTATCAAGTTTGATCCCACGATATTTTCTAAGTGGGGTCAACTCAATAAAGAGGTTGTATATGAAGAATACTTTTCTAAATGGGTGTACCAAGATGAACAAGAAGAAGCTCCTCTTCTTATTGATCAAAATAGTAAAGCCTTCCAAATGATAAAGAACATGGAATTTACACACTATACTGGTCTTGGTCTACATCATCAAGGTATAAGAGAACCTATTCTTTTGGGAAAGCAATGAAAATATCAAGGTCTTGGGTATGGATCACAAGAAAATGTCACCCCTAACGTCAAAGGTATCTTTAGTGAGGAAATAGTAATTTTTCCTATGGTTAATCCACCTAATGACAACACCTTCGATGACTCTCCTATGTGTATTACCGATCTATTTGAAAATGCATCTATCTATACTATCATAACCCTATTATTCACCTCCCCTAATCAATACAATGGCCTACAACTCGTTTCCCTTCATCTTATCAATTGGGACCAACAACAAGCACCAATTCTATACATATTTGAAAATAATGAAGCTATTGTTAATTCCATGGGACTAAGAGACAACATACCTTTAGGAGATGATGGACAAGAATACAGTCTTTATAACTTTGTGCACAATCAAAAATCCATTATAGGTAGCCTAAATTTACTCTACTAACACCACATATGAAAAAGAATTTATTTTCCAAGAAATGACTGAGTTCAACATCACTATCTCTTACTTCATAGAAAAAATTAAAGGATTTTGATAAAAATCAATAATAATTCTACAAAATAAAGTCACTATACAAGGGGGAAATGATTTCAAAATGAAGGTATCACTAAAAATGAAGGTAGTAAATGAAGTAGCCAAATATTTATATCTTTCTGATAATAAAAATTAGATTAAAAGATCTACAAGATCAAGAATTGAGAACAAACCAAAGGGTAGATACCCTACTTCAGAGTGTAGATAGTAAAAATATTTAACATAAACAATATGCAAAAGCTATTACAGCATCTCAACAAACTTATAAAAAATTTGTGGAAATTAAACAACCACAAAAGGAGGAATCAAAAGATTCCACACCACCACCATACCCACCACATGCATAATAGATAATGGATGAATTATTAACTCTACAACCTAAATAGATGGAGATAATTACCATAGAGGTAGGGCCCATAGATATAAATAAAAGAAACCCTAGGAGATGGAATCATCAAGGGATTTAGCCAAATAAAAACAAGGACTAAGGATAGTCTTCAAAAGTAAACCAAAGTAGATACCTAGAGGAAAGGAAAATATAAGGGGTAGGAAAAGTAAGGAGATGAAAAATAATCATTCACTTCAAAATAATTGATGAATGACTCCATGAGAGAAATAAAGGAATATGTGACCACACAAAAGAAATCAACTTCATAGTAAAATTAAATTTGAGTATAATGATGCACACTCCTATTGGACCTCATATTGATTTTACTCAAATATCAAGAATTCAAAACATATAATTATAGGATACATTTACCAATAGTACAAACCATAAGTTGATGCACTAGAATATAAAACTAGAGGAATACATAAATAAGACACTCCAAATAATACTATAGAATCAACTCCAAATACAAATAGACTCATAAAAAATATCAAATCAATTGGAAGGGGTTGTAATGACATAAATTGTATGCCCTTGGAAATGGTACAATTTCTCTTAATTCAGGAATAATTAATGATAAATTGAACTTAATATCACCTTGATCTAGTGTTGTGATGAGTTTTACACATCCACATTAGGTTTTTGGCCCTTTTAAAGCTAAATAAACCTAACATTTCCTTAATTTAGTGTTGTAAGGTGTATTTATTTACACCTTCACATTAAATTTAGGAGGCTTGTAAACTAAATGGACCTAATCTAGTGTTGTAATATGTTGTACACATTCACATGGGATTTAGAGCCCTTCTGAACTAAATAGACCTAATTTTTCCTTAGTTTACTGTTGTAAAGTATATTTATTTACACTTTCATTTTGGAATTTGGCCCCCCTTGCATTTATGACCTTAATATAGGCCCATAAGACCCTATGTTGCGCGTCTCAAGGCATATTTTTACCAAAATCCTGACATAGACCTCATATAAATTTAATTTCTTCACTCCATGATATTCTCTCTCTTCAAATAGGCCCTATGGGACCCATACGCTACATTGGGCATATGAGTCCCATCCAGGTGGGACCCATATGCCACTGGTGGTGTATGAGTCCCATTTGGCCTATTTTTAAGGATTTAAGTGGGAAAATATGGCTTTAAATTCAAATTTATTCTATGTCGGTCATTGGGATCTAATAAATGGTCATTTGGATGGATTTCCTATATAAAAAAGCTTTCAAATCCCCATTTCACCTAAGAAAGAATGAGGCATACATGTTATCAAGTCAAACATTCAAGATTTAAGCATTCTAAGACTTCATAAGATTGTTAAGAGAGTTTGCAAGATCATTTCTAAAGCATTCAAGAGCAGATTTCTTCATCAATTGTTGCAAAAATCCAAGATCCATCATCATGTCAAATTCATCAAGCATCAAGCATGTTGTTGAGCTAGTGTTGTGATGTAGCATTGAAGATCCAAGGTCAAGCCTTGTCTTATACTTTAAGATCAAGATCTACATTCTACATGGCCACTTCATGTTAGATTGTTGATTCATGTTACAAGACATCATTTAAGGTATTATTGTTCATGTTTCATGTTTCATTTCCTTGTTTCATTGAATCATCATTTGGTTTAGTTACCTAAAAGGGGTTTGACCAAGGAAAACCCCTATTCACTAACAATCAACAAGTTTTTCTCCTCTTTACATGTGTGATTGTAGATCTAGGTGTCTTGGAGCATGATGAATCATTGAAGATTAGGTTACAAGCTTGGAGAAATTTGTTGGAGTTGTCCCCTCATTTTCAAGGTTGTAATCTTCACTAAAAAGTCATCTATAACCTTGAAATCGGGGTTTCAGATCCGAAAATCAATTGGGAAGGATAGAGTAGACATTGAAGATCAGATTCAGACCTTGAAGTTCTAGAAAACCCTAATTGGACTCATACGCTAGTTCTAGCGTATGAGTCCCAGTTTAGTTCATCTTTCATATTTTTGTAGTTTCGAATACCATTTTTCCAAAAACTAGTTCTTGCACAAAAACCTAGATCTAGGACTAATACGCCCAAAATAGCATATGAGTCCTAGTGGGCCAAAATTTTAGGTTTTTTAGCATTTTAGGCCTCCATTCAAGCTCTCTTAGGCTTCTAGGTGCTTCTCTATACTTTTACAATTTATTTTTCTAATTTATTTGCATTTATAGTTCATGCATCATTGAGTTCAATCATTAGATCTTGCATTTCATACATTTTTCCAAGCCCTAGCTTGGTGTTGAACCCCTCATTTAGCCTCAATTAATCTCTAACCCGACCCTAGGATACCCTATTATTAGATCTCTACCTCTGTCCTTCATTGGATTGAGATCTCTAAGGTTTTCCTTGAATGTGGAGCATAGAAAGCTTGTTTCCCTAGGTCCTAAAATTGATGGGGTGAAAATTTTCTATCTTAAAGGGGCCATACAAGGTTTTCTCGATAAAATAACTAGCTTAGAGTGGTTTATATTTGTAGGTGAAGAAACTAGAAGATACTTGTGGTAACATCTCTACACTACAATAGTAGTGTGTCACTTGGCCACAACCCACTCTTACACAAAATAATTTATGATCAAGTGAAAATCCTTGTTCCTAAACATGCAGCAACAACAAGAATGCAAGAAACAATTAAGAACACCTAACACCTCAAGATTGGGCAAAACGTTGAACTTGAACAAAGAAGATAGAATGAAACGATTATACCTTGTCAATTTGTTCCTTGGTTGGCCCTTCAATCTTCAATGTTGTGTATGCTCCTTGGATGGAAAATGACTTTAAAGATGCAAGATGAGCTTGAAGGTGTGATAATGGTGGATTCAAGTGCTATGATGAAGGAAAAATATGCAAGTTGGCTAAGTATGGTTTCAAATGAAAAAATGGCAAGAGTTTGGTATCAAATGCATAAAGGTCCCTAAATGAGAGAAAAGAGGGGGTATTTATAGAGGTAATTGAATTCTCTAGAGAATTCAATGGTCAATATTGAGCCACCATGGCCAAGATGAAGGGCTATGGTGAGTTGAGGACTCACAAGCCCTCACATCTTGACATGTGGAAGGTGAAATGGCCAAGAATGTGATGAGATGGAAAGAGGTACAAGTGAGGTGGAAGATGACATGTGATGGAAGAGTACTTGTAAGTACCTTGGAATGAGGATGATGTGACATCTCAATGATCACATGGGGAAGAGAAGATTCCTTGGAGGAATAAAAGTGAATTAAAAATTCACAATGATTGGAAGAATCTAGTGGATAAGACAAGGTTCCCAAAAAGGTGGGATTTTGACACATGCGGGTGATGTGACAAGTCAAAGGGTTCTAGAACTTGCATGGGGAAGAGAAGATTCCTTGGAGGAATAAATGTGAATTAAAAATTCACATGGAGAGGACAGGGGTCTTGGATGAATAAATGTGAATTAAAAAATCACATGGGGAAGACAAAAAAGAATTAAAAATTCCTTGGGGGATGGGGAGAGTTAACCAAGATGCTGATTGGATTAACTAATCAGTGATTAGAAGATAATTAGTGGTTAAGGAAGATTAGAAGCCAACTTGCAAAAGTTGGAGGATGTGACACATCCTAATCAAGGATTAGGCATGTGCACATCCCTAATTTAGGAGGTGGGTTAGGGTTAAGTGAAAGTGATTGACATGTGAGAAATTAAATAAATGTCATATTTATTTAATTCATTTGATGAAAGGAGGATTAAAGAGATAAGGTATTTAATTATTAACTAAATACCTTAGGGATTTGGCAGAATTAAGGGTATTAATTAAATAATAGTAATATTACTTAATTAATGCAAATAAGAGGATGTTTAGACGAAAAGGGATAAATTTGAACCAATGAAAGTGTCCAAATTTGGATGTCTATATTTTTCCCCTCTTTGAGATGGTGTTACGAAGTAGCATCATTTCAAAGACTATTAAAATATAGAACCTAGAAGATGGCCAGATTGGGAAAGATGCCTTAGTTATCAAAGGAGTGACTGGGAAGAAAGATAATGGGGTTGAAGATGAAGATTAAGGATGAAGGATGCCCCCTCGAGAGGACATGCGTGTTCAAGAGAACACGGGTGTGCTCTTGAAATGGATGAGATGATGCAAGGGGAGATGAAGAATATGATGCAAAGTGATGGTCAAGAGAGGAGGATAAGCGATAGGAGATGGATGAAGCACAAATGGATGTAAGGACAAATGTGACGTTGCCCCAGTCAAGCTACAAGCTGAAATGGAGTGATGATGGATGAAGTGTTGTTGATCATTGGAATGGATGAAGGATACATCACGATGATGATGATGATGAAAGTGTTGTTGATGAGGGAAGGATACATCCTGATAAAAAGGGTTGTTGATGAGGGAAGGATAGGGAATGATACATCCCAATGATGAGGACGATGATGAGGATGATTGGATTGAGGCTTGTAACAAGGCTGGGGACAAGACCAAGTATGTGAGTAGATGATTTGTGTCATATGGAATTGACGAGGATAGGATTGGGATGGGAGATAGATGAAAGGAATAAAAATGATGAGGGACAAGATTCTTAGAATAACCAATCTATGATGATCATAAGAGATTGGATGGATAGGGGAGGGAGATTGATGAAGGATGAATGGATGGGTGGGGAAGATGAAATGCAATCCTAATGCAATTTTCCATTTTTGGAGCACTGATTTTTTCTATAGCATAAGACACAAGATGCCAAGGTATAGAGAACCAAGGTTGATTCGTGTCTAATGCATAAGACAAACACAACAAACAAGAAGGCTATCCCAATACCCCAAAGTCATGAAGACCTTGGTCGGGCTAGGTATTGGGATAACCACAAGCACAAAAGGATTCCCCAGCGTCACACAAGACCTCAAGGATCTTGGTGGGTACTACGTGGGACAACCCAGAAGATAGAAACAAAGAAAAAGGGTCAAAATATGCCCCTATGTTTACCAGTCAAAGCACACCATGACCAGTGATGATAGGCAGCTCAAATGATAAACAAAATCCAAAAGCATCAAAAGATCACAATCAAGTTCAAATGTCCTTTTCCATAGGATCAAAAGGATGGATGGGGTTGATGAGGTATGTTAGGAAGGATGCATCTTGTTGAGACCAATGATGAATACTAAACTAAAAGATCGATATGACACATGATATTCGAAACTGATTGGATCTTCATGATACGAGTGGATATCATTTGTGAAGAACCAACTAGATAAGGGCATACTTGATGAAATGACGTAGGAGAGGAGACATGAGACTAACACACCCTAAAGACCTAGGGGCTCGAGGGTCGATCAAAGATTAGCCTTGCCTACGTGAAAGCACAGAGCCCTCGTAGTTCGATAAAAGGCTGACGACTGACCATGGATAAAATTGGAAAGAGGACAATGGAGACCTTGATGATGGATGACAAGGACCGGATGAACAAAAGAAAAGACCGATGATAGATGACAAAGGATCCCTGGGGGTAGATCAAATGATCGACCATGCCTACATGAAAGCATAGGGGCAATGTAGTTCGACAAAAGACCAAAGAAAAATGATGGATAAGGGATGATGAGATAACCTGATAAGGGGATAAAATGATGGAACCGAAACGATGAGTCAAGGTAGACCTGTTGGATTAGATAGGATGATGGTGATCAAATGAAGCTCAGGGATGGGATAGTTATCCAAATCATCAAAAGATGAATTGGGAGAATGATACAGTGGAGAGATGAATGATGAGAAGCGATAGGAGATTGGAAAGATGTGCAAAGTAAGCAGAAGTGATGACGATGAGATAGATGAGATTGGATTGCATGGGGAATGGCCTATAGCTAGATACCAATGACAAGGGATTACAAGATGGGATAAGGATAGGGATGAACGGATAAGAAGAGAAAGATGGGTGGATAGGAAGAGTAGGATGGGGAGATGAAACAGATGCTATGATGGATGAATAGGGGGATAAGGATAGGCAGGTTAAAAGGATTGTGTGGAGGGATTTGAAGATAAGGATGGGAAGGTGAAAAAGGATTAGTGGATTGAGGGATGAATGATATCTCCAAGGACTATATCACAAAGGAAGATAGATGCCCCCACTCTAGATATGTCATGTGTGAGGAGGCATGAATGATGAAATAAAGAAGGATAGGAAAATAAAGGAGTGAGATGGATAAAGATAGAATGCATGGATAAGGAAGGGAGATTGAGGGTAGCATGATGGGTGGACAAGGAAGGTAGACAAATGCAAATAAGGATTAGGATAGTGTGTGGATGAGGGGAATGTATGCCAAGAGGTGTCCAAAGCATGTTTATATGTTTTCCCCTATCGATATCAAGATCACAAGGAGGATGGAGGGATTTGGAGATAAATGGGATATGATGGCAGGATGTGGAAGATAGGTAGGATGGAGGAGATGGTTGAAGGGGATGCAGTTGCCCCAAAGTGTGGAAGGAAACTAGATGGGGGATTTATGCATGATGCCTATTTTCTAGATTTTCATCATGGTACTTATCCAAGGCAATTGTTTTCCAAGTTTACACCATTGGATGAATTATTTCTCTTTATTATTTTCTCAATTTTTTTATTTTTTTATTTTTTTATTTTTTTTGGATTTTTCTGATTTTTTTTTGACTTTTTTGACTTTTTTGACTTTGTGGATAGCATGCAGATGGAGATGGATAAGGATAGGGATGTGAATAAGGGGATTTAGAAGATACGCGATAAGGATATGGATGAAGGACTCAAGAATCAAGTTCCATACAAGGTGTTAAGAGCCCATGTGTGAAGCGACTATTGGATGTTGGTACAACCTTATTAGGATAAATGGATTATGCAAGAGAATGGATTAAAGGGGTTGGATGAGGGAGATATGCAGGATAATGGATGCGATGATGGAAAGTGTATGGATGGAATGATGGGGAGGATGTATGATGGGAAGATGTTTTCAGGACCAACATTGGCACATGTGGTGGTGTATGTGAAAGGATATGAGGATTAATGAATGGAGAATGTGGAGATAATGGAGGAGATGGGATAGTGAATTTTGGGACATAAGGACCCAAAACAGATTTAGGAGATAAAAGAGGTGTATGATTAGCTTTTGGATTAGAAACTTTGGATGTTGCTATAGATTTTTCATTTGAAGGTATTGCATCTTTTTTCTTTGGGATCCTCATGGTTTTGATTTTTGTTTTGGTGGGCCTTTGTGGCCTATGGATTTGATTTGGATTTTGGATTTTATTTTTCTTCTCTTCACCATATCTTTTAGAGGGGACATGGGGAGCTTTAGATTCATGTGGATGTTTAGATTCATGCATTTTTTCTTTAGCATCCAAAGTGCTTTTAGTAGCAATGGGATGGGTGCAAGGAGATGGATGATGTGGAGCGATGGAGGTAGGATTATGGGGATTATGTGTAGATGGAGGATGTGTAGGTATGTGCCTTTCTTGATCCTAATTATGGGATATGCGAGTGGGATGTTTATGATGGGTGACATGGAGTGGTGATGGATGGATGAAAGGATGAATAGGACAAGATGGAGGAGGTGATTTTGGGATATAAGGGCCCAAAAAAAACATAGTGGGTGGAGGGACATAAGGACCCAAGATGGATGGAGTAGATGAAGGATGGGAGATGGTGGATGGAGGGATGTAAGGACCCAAAATGGATGGATTAGATGAAGGAGAAATATGGACGGTTGTTTTGAGGTGATACGATGGAGGAGGAGGGATGGCAGCATATGATTTGGTGGAGTGATGGGAAGAGCCTATATTTCTTTTGGAAGAGGCTCGTTGAGGACGTCTAGAGCTTGTACCAACATATTTAGACTTTGAGTCTTGAGAAATATGTCCAAGAATTTGCATACAGATTTGTTCTTTGACCTGGATGGGCTCTAAATTACCTTTCTCATGAAGGCCTAAACCTTTTCCTTGATATTTCATGTTCTTGAGCATTCGATCCATGATAGGATTTGTGTTATTCTAGAAGAATGATGTGAGTCCATTATTAGGTGGAGGATGATGGGTGGTATATATGCTTTGTTTTTCTTCTGTAAGGAGACCACCATGGAAGAATGTGAGGATACCAAGGGGGTACAAAAGCGGTGATGGAATAGTATGTTTAGGCGATGATGGAGAATCGTGAGATGAAGATGATGGGGTAGAAACATCTTGATCAGGAAAAGTGACTGGTAAGGGATCAAGAGAGGGATTAGGTGACATGATAGGATCTGGATTTGTGGTAGTAGGTGATGGAGTAATCAGATCTTGAGTATCAAACAGATCATGGGATGGGATGGATGGGAGACTACGATCTTGAGATGGGATAGATGGGATGATAGGATCTTGATGTGGAGGAGGGAATATGGCATGCTTTGGATCAAGCTCATGGAATGACTCATCATGTACAGGAGGTATGATAATGGAGGAATGTTGGATGGACTCCCCAAGTGGGTGAGGTGGATGGATGGAGGATTCATGAAGTTCAAGAGGAGGGATTGAGGTGATACTAGGAGTGGAAGGAGTAGATTGGATTTTCGGATCTATGATGGATTAGGAGGATCTAGGTGTAGGAGGAGTGGATCGGATTTGGTTATCTTCGATGGGCTTGGAAGATCTCAGAGTAGGAGATGGGGGCTCAGTGGATTCAGAGGATGTGATGGTTTCAACGGTTTGAGTGGTGCTAGGGGTGGTAGCATCAATGATAGCTATGGGCTGGAGAGGGGTCTCATCATTAGTGACCATGGATGGTGGATTGGGATGGCATGGTTCCACGATTTCAAGTGATGGAGTTGGGCATGTCTTCTTTGTCATGAGTCCTTGGAGAACTTATGGAGTGAGAAATTTCCATGCTTGAGGCTTAGATGGTGAGGAAGGAGTGGATGAATGATTAGGGATTGGTGAAGGATTATATTGAGGAACGAGATTGGATGGAAGACTAGGAATAGATGGGAGACTAGAATTAGATGGAGGATTAGGGTTGGATGTAGGACTAGGAGTAGATGAGAGACTAGAAGTAGATGGAGGATTTGGGTTGGATGTAGGACTAGGAGTAGATGGGGGATTAAGATTAGATGAAGGGTTAAGATAGGGATATTGGTATGGTGAATTAGGATTGGATGACATGGATGGTGGATGGATGCTAGAGGAAGTAGATGGGGAACTAAGATAGGGATATTGGGATGGTGGATTAGGACAAGAGGATATGGGCGGTGTGTTGTAATAAAGGTATTGGGATGATGGATTAGGATGGGAGGATTGAGATGGCAGATTGAGATAGGGAGATGTGGATGAAAAATTAGGATAAGAAGATGTGGATGTTAGATTATGATAGGTTGATGTGGATGTATAAGTAGGATGGGTAGATTGGTATGGAGGATTAGGATAGTTGAAATATGCGGATGGAGGATTGAGATAGGAGGATGTGGACGAGGGATTAAGATAGGGGTATTGTGATGGTGGATTAGGATAGGAAGACATGGATGTTGGATAAGGAGATGATGCAAGTGAAGGATATGATCGGGATGCAGGTGAGGAAGATAATGGATATCCCTTGTCGAAGGTAGCATAAGGAGCATGATTAGGCATGGATGAAGGCATAACGGGATAGCTTGAAGGGGTGGTTGGATTGCGAGAAGTGGATGGAGAAAGCTTACTAGCGATGATAGCATCAAGGGGATCTATGTCATATTCTTCTTGATCGACAAGACTTTCGTTATTGTCGTTGACGTAATTTGGGTTTCCCTTGATTACTATTGATGGAGGATAAGGATTCATGATGATAAAAGGATAAATAGGATGGATCAAATATCTTGAATGGAAACGGATAAAGCTCAAATCGGGATTGGATTAAAGCTCATATTACAATGATTAGATGATGTGATGGGATTGATTCTGATGATTGGGTTTGATTACCAAAGGATGATCTCGACACTGAATCTGCTCCCAGATGGAAGTAGATTGATTGGGTCGAAGGTGATTGGATAAGATCGGTCGATGATTGATAAGATCGAATGATGGATCAGATAGGATGACGAAAGGGACTGGAAAACCCCGTTCAAAGATTACCCTAGGTGACTTAGGATACTGATTGATTGGAATAAAGGATAAATGGATGATTGTGGCACCAAATCCACCTTGAGATTGAAAGTGGATTGATTGGGCCGATGATGATGATTAACTTAGGATAGATGACAATCCTAAGTAGACGTTGATGATGACAATCAATTTCAAACACTTAGGTCAATTCGGATAATAACCTGAAATGAAGTTCAGGAGATTTGGATGGGGAAAATGATGATCTAATTAGGGAAGCGGATGATAGAAATGGATGAACGACTATTCTGAACGAGAGAAGGAGGTTCATAATAGATGAAAGATTACTCAGAATGAGTGAATGGATGATCGAGAGGGTGAATGACTACTCGAAATGAGTAAACGACTACTCACAACAGATGAACAATTCTCAGAACGAGAAGATGAAGATTCGAAATGAATGAATGATTACTCAAAACAAGTAAATGAATGATCGAGAGGGATGAATGACTACTTGAAACGAGTAAACGACCACTAAGAATGAATGAACAACTCTTAGAACGAGAAGACGAAAGCTCAAAATGAATGAAAGATCACTCGGAACAAGTAAACGATTGATCGGAATAGCTGAATAAGAGTTAGAAATGGATGAACGTTTACTTGGAATGAGTAAATGGATGATCGAAAAGGGTGAATGAATGTTCGGAATGGGTGAATGAAAGCTTGAAACGAGTAAACAATTGATCAGAATGGATGAATGAATGCTTAGATTGGGAGACTGACTCTTGGAATGGATGAAAGGATACTCATAATTAGGTAAAGAATGCTTGAGATGTGAAGGAGGGTGCCTGAAACAACAGAACGAAGGGTGAAATCAGTTGTTTGAGGGGCAAGTTTGCCCAAGGTAGGGCAAGTGCAGATTAGGATTTTGGTTAAAGCTCATATTGGGAGTAGATTAAAGCTCAGATTAGGATGATTGGAGGATGTGATGGGGTTGATTTTGTACCAAGTTCAAGGGCTTTAACTAGAGGACGTAAGGTGTTGATAATCAGTTTTTTCCAGATTTGACAGTTTTCAAAAATTGTCAAATTTTGCCATTTTAGGAAAATTCACAGGCATACCTTTGAGAGTTTAATTTTTTCCCAGAAACTACCCAAAACTAAGATAGGATGAATTTCCAACTAACATCCCAAATCTAAGACATGCATTTCGAGTTATTAACAAAATGATTTTTCAAAAACTGAAAAAAAAACACTAAATTGCGATTTTGAGGGTCAAGATGAAAGTTTGAGGCCCCAAAAATGTGTTGAAATGGGGGCCAACTACCTCAAGGTTTGTTGGGAATCCACATGTTGTCTCATAATGCAACCACCCATAAAATTTCAGCCCAATCAGACACCCGAGTCAAAAGTTATGGCCTCTGGAAGTTTTTGCATAAAAATCAAAACCCTCAAAACGAAAACTAGGTGATTGCGATGGATTATTTGATGATAGATATGGACTCTAATGATGTTCTAAAAGCACCTATGTGGTTTGGTCGATAAAACACCGACTTATGGAAAATGTTGATAGATGCTCATAACGAGGAAATGACCACTCGGAACAGGCAAACGGATGCTCACAACGGGGGAACGAAGGCTCAAAACGATAAGATGAAGACTCAGATTGAGGGGATGAATGCTCAGAGAAGGGAATGGATGTTCAAAACAAGGGACAAATGCTCAGAATGGGTGAACAACCATTCAAAATAGGAAAACGGTTAGTCAAAATGAAGGAACAGCACTCAGAACAACCAAACGGAGGATGAAAACAATTGTTTAAAGGGCAAGTACACCTATTCAAGGGCAAGTCTACCCATCCAAGGGTAGGTCCACCCCTACAAGGGAAGGTACATCTGTCCAGTGAAAAACGGGCAAAAATAGTTGTTTGGAACGGGTAAAGAGGTGCACGAAACAAGGAAATGGATACTCAGATTGAGGGGATGAATGTTCAGGACAGGGAATGGATTCTCGGAACGAATGTACAAATGTTTAGAATGGGGAAATGAGTGATCGAAATGATGAAACGGGTGCTCAGAATGATGAAACAGGTGATAAAACTGACTGTTCAAGGGACAGGTACGCCTATCCAAGGGTAGGTCCACCCCTACTAGGGCAGGTACACCTGTTTGATAAAAATTTAGGCAAATATGACAAAAATAGGTTAAAAAAGGGCTAAGATAGAGGGCAGGTTTGCCCCTGGTAGGGTAGATCCACCCCTCTACACAAATTTGAACTTGATTTTCATAAAAATGACTATGGAAAAGGACCCAAAACACAACAAAAAACATTCAGAGGATAAGGTTGACTTGACTGAACAGAAAATCACTGGTTTTGCACAAAGAAAATAGTTCAAACAACACAATCCTAAGATTAGTAGAATGGGTATTGCCAACAAAGTCCTCTATCTAGGATAAACAAGGTGGCTAGGGAGTCCTCGATATACACCCGGTACGTGAGGCCCAAACTATGAACACCAGCCCAACACAAGCATGAGTCAGGAACCTTAGCGAGATACTAAAGGCTCAAACCAACTCTTCACGTCATCCCGACGCTTCGCTAATAACGACATGGCCGGATTGGGGTACAACTGTGGCTCTCCCCCCTTTCTATACTTCGTTGATATGCGTGGTTGGGATCGTCCCTTGGGGTGATGAAATCCCCAAGTAGGTCCTCTAAGAAAAAGAAAAAATGGGTGACTCAAAGGACTTGGTAAGCTACAATTTCTTGTCACCTAGGATTGCCAAATGGCGCAAGGGGATTGGATACGTTAATAGCCTACCACAAGCATGGCACGCAATGTAAATTTTACCCCCCCTAGTTAAACTATGTGCCTAAACTGATGAAAAATGATAACAAGCAGCTGATAAACTCTTTAAAAACGGATGGCCCTACAAGAAATTGGTTAGCAATTTTTTTTTCGTTTTCCACCAAATGTTAATCAAATCCTTGCACAAACACAAACAACACACATTAGGGGGTCATAAATACTCAAAACAGTAGAAAACGATGCTTAAAATGCATTTTTTACCTTCTGAAAAATGTTGTTTTGAGCGGGTCCACCCCTCTATTTTGAGTAGGTCCACCCCTAGGTGGACAAGTCTGCCCTTGGGTAAGGGTAGGTCTGCCCCTCTGCTGAAAGTTGGAAAAATTGTTGTTTCTGGGCTATGTGGAGGGAAAGTCCACCTTTGTAAGGGAAGGTCTACCTCTGTAAGGGCAGGTCTGCCCCTTGGTGGGTAGGTCCACCCCTCTTTGGGTAGGTCTGCCCCTCTATGGGTAGGTTCGCCTCTTTGCCTGGGCAAGTCTGCCTTTTTGTAACCTGAACCTGCAAACAGTGAAACAACCAAAAACTTGAGAGCAAGAGACCCATTTTTGGGTCCCACTGAGCATGCTAGAAATGTGATCAGGTGAAAATATTTGTTCCTAAACATGCAACAAGAACAAGAATGCAAGAAACAATGAAGAACACCTAACACCTCAAGATTGGGAAAAATGTTGAACTTGAACAAAGAAGATAGAATGAAACGATTATACTTTGTCAAGTTGTTCCTTGGTTGGCCCTTTGATCTTCGATGTTGTGTAGGCTCCTTAGATGGCAAATGAGATTAAAGATGCAAGATGAGCTTGAAGGTGTGATAATGGTGGATTCAAATGCTATGATGAAGGAAAAATATGCAAGTTGGCTAAGTATGGTTTCAAATGAAAAAATGGAAAGAGTTTGGTATCAAATGCATAAAGGTCCCTAAATGAGAGAAAAGAGGGGGTATTTATAGAGGTAATTGAATTCTCTAGATAATTCAATGATCAATATTGATCCACCATGGCCAAGATGAAGTGTTATGGTGAGTTGAGAACTCACAAGCCCTCACATCTTGACATGTGGAAAGTGAAATGGCCAAGGATGTGATGAGATGGAAAGAGGTACAAGTGAGGTGGAAGATGACATGTGATGGGAAGGTACTTGTAAGTACCTTGGAATGAGGATGATGTGATATCTCAATGATCACATGGGGAAGAGAAGATACTTTGGAGGAATAAAAGTGAATTAAAAAATCACAATGATTGGAAGAATCTAGTGGATAAGGTTCCCAAAAAGGTGGGATTTTGACACATGTGGGTGATGTGACAATTCAAAGGGTTCTAGAACTTGCATGGGGAAGAGAAGATTCCTTGGAGGAATAAATGTGAATTAAAAATTCACATGGAGAGGACAGGGGTCTTGGATGAATAAATGTGAATTAAAAATTCACATGGGGAAGACAAAAAAGAATTAAAAATTCCTTGGGGGATGGGGAGAGTTGACCAAGATGTTGATTGGATTAGCTAATCATTGATTAAAAGATAATTAGTGGTTAAGGAAGATTAGAAGCCAACTTGCAAAAGTTGGAGGATGTGACACATCCTAATCAAGGATTAGGCATGTGCACATCCCTAATTTAGGAGGTGTCTTAGGGTTAAGTGAAAGTGATTGAGATGTGAGGAATTAAATAAATGTCATATTTATTTAATTCATTTGATGAAAGGAGGATTAAAGAGATAAGGTATTTAATTATTAACTAAATACCTTAGGGATTTGGCATAATTAAGGGTATTAATTAAATAATAGTAATATTACTTAATTAATGCAAATAAGAGGATGTTTAGACGAAAAGGGATAAATTTGGACCAATGAAAGTGTCCAAATTTGGATGTCTACAGAATCAAATAGACCAAATATAATCCCAAATTATTTAGACATAAGGTAATAACAATCTCATGGATCATCATGAAAATAGGTGAGGAACCTTCGATTACAACATCACCAAGTAAGGGAAGAGAGGATACAACTGATGCACAATGAAGTAACTAGAGGTGGAAGTAGAAATTTATGTCACTTGTTTCCAAGATTTATTTTGATATCAAACATGTGATACTCACATTGATAGATCCAACTATCGTCACTATCAAAAAAAATATCCTAATGAGCTCTCAACCTAGGTATAATGAACCCAACACATGGTATTATCATGGGATGGTGTGTATGGATAGATAATGATAACTTAAAAAACATATACTTACATAAATGAATATATAAGAAATATTTTAGAGTAAAATAAAAAATATTAGGCCCTAGGAGGATGTTCGTAGGTCATGAATTAGAAGTAGAATAGACAAATAGTCACCAAAATACCATTATAGTAGTTATCAACATCATGGGGTACCTTTCAGAGGATTAGAGGGAAAAAACATATAGAAAGACAAGTCTCCACACTAATAAAAGTTCATATAAGAATATATTGTCACTATAAGAAGAAGAAAGAGGAGAAAAAGGGAGAAGATGAGATATAGATGTAATAATAGAGAGATAATATAGAATTGTATTTTAATATATGCTACCAAAGAATATTTGATGTGTCTATCAATACTTGTGAGAAAACCTATCTTATGGTACCTATGGACATGTAACATTACTTTATTCTTTATATTTTCCATATATTAACTACCACACTATTTTGATTTCCTTCTTATTGCATCACCCTAGGATTAATTTATCTTCCATGAATAATGTCAATATTGAGTGTGTATTTTATTATCAACATGCATGATAACATTATTTTATTCCACTTGATGATCTTTGGCCTATTATTTCCTTAAACATAGAAAAAGGGGGGACTATGATGTGAACCTATTTTTCCCTATTTCATTCAAGGTGTTAGTGGATGAAATGGCCCAAGATAAATACTCTTAAAAATAAATGACTCTTAGCCCAATTGTAGCACCAGTATAAATCCACTAATAACTCTGAAAAGACCACAATTTCATTTGTGGATTTTCTCTAAATTTTATCGAGGTACAACTCCCTCACAAGATTTTCAATGAATTTATCTAAGCTAATGAAAACGAGTATGATTTTGACCACAAAGAAGGAAAGGAAACAAATTCCAGTTCATAAATATGAAACTAACATGGAAAGTGTAAATCATAGCCATAAACAATCAACACAAAGATTGAAAATCCTATGACTATCTTATCAAAGGAAATGAGATCATACTATAATAAATAGACACCATAAGCTTATATCACAAAGAAGACATACTATATCGCACACGTAATGCAAAGATCAACATACTAAGCATCACATTAAATTCATAACACAAAGATCATGAACTATTATAGTATGAAATAAATGACTAAATCCCTCTCGACCACTAGGTGTATATCTAGAGAACCCCTACCTTTCTCTTCATTTTCAAATATATAGCAAACCAACCCCACTAAATGGTAACCAAAGTCATTACTAAATTTGGTGTCTTCTTATTTCTTCTCGTCTTCTTGAATACTGCTGAAGATCAGTCAAAATAATTAACCTGGAAAATGAAAGATCATCAGGAAAGAAAACTTATTTGTATCCCACCAACAGTCACTAAATGACCTTTCTCACAATTAAATAATTAATGCAGCATCAAGGAGACACCATACAATTGTACGTGTATACTGCCAAATTAGAAATGTAATTTAAAACAATTTCAAATCAGCTATTAATTTGAACCAGGTTGCCATCTCATCGAAACTTAGGAAAAAGAGTCAGTGTCTAACCAGTCTTCTATAAATTCAGCTAGTGTCACCACTCTTTATCATTCAGCAGCATCTAACATGGTGAGCTCTCAGAGTGGTGGTAATTTTTTAAACGATTTCATTATCCTGGAGGAGATTGAGTGCATCCCACTATTCAAACATATGTCGGATCAACTGAAGGAGGTCTTTGTGGTAAAAAGTGAGGTGGAGGAAGAGGTACTTCACAACATCCTGGGTGAAGCATTCCTAAGCTAGGCTCAGGTACACAACACGACCATGCTAGAGCATTTCATATACACTGTCATCAGGACTTATGGCCACCAATACTGGGGTGTAAGAGCATTGGAATGCCTGGTGACGCTTGAATTTCATCACCATTTCAATGTAGCTATCACCGGGATCAGTCACTAATCATGGAGTGGACTGATAATTGATGCCATTTGTATAGCGTTGACTCTCCAAAATGAAACGGTGGAGGAAGTGGTCGCTCTTCTACATGCGGGAATTGTGAGGAATGATATGGGACTCTTTGCACAATTCCTACAGTCACATGAGAACTTGTTGTCACATGCTCAAATTGAACGCCTCTAGACTATGATTGAGGGCATTCGAGTCCTGATGTTTTCCCTGTGTGCCTGAAAAAAATCTCTTTTTTGTTTTTTTGTCTTCGATATGAATTTTTGTAGTTGAATAAAAAAAAATTGTAGTGCCAATGCAATGTAAATATATATATATAAATAAAATATTCCTTTTGATATCACTGTGCTCTTGTATGAATGGCTTTATTTTCTTCTATTCATATCGTATCTAAAAATGTTAGTTTTTTTCTGCATAATGCACTGGTTATGTGAATTAAACTCAATGATATTCCATTAATCATTGAAAAGCTTCTAGGTTGTGAAACGGGTAGTTCGCATAACCTCACAAAACACTACTTAGGTTCCAAATAGCTTAAAGAATGTTTCCCACAAATATAACTTGCAGGAAAGGTTATTAGGTGACCTTTGACACATAACAAATCCTTACATGGGTTATTCACACACATACACCCACTTTCAAAGAAACGGTAAGTTTTAATAAAGTCACAAGAAACCACTCAACCAAAGATGCAACAAAACAGATGATAAAATGGGAGGTTCGAAGAACAAACAAAAACCACGCTTGGGTTCAAGAAGAACAACAAAATTCTAGCTGAACACAAATTTAAGTAAAATGACTAAGGAAAAAGGTAAGGTAGTTAAAATCAAGGGGAGGTCATGTTTATGGGTAATAGTGGCTCTGATTGGGGACAAGGACTGCAAAGGACGTAGAGAACCCAGCATGTAAGACCATTCCTTTCCATTGGGTACAAAGTTAAAATGAGAAGGATACCAAACCAAATAGCAAGCCAAAAATGAACACAAAAATTGAAACAATTTACAAGGCAGGACCAACCTAGTGGAAAGGAAAAGGAAAGGTAAACAATCATACAAACCCATCCACCAGCTGGGAGAAGAATAATCCTTTCCTGAAAAGGCCCACTTTCTTGTACAGTCTCCGAAGAAAATATAAAAATATTGACATCACATCATTGATACGAACAAAAATGTAACTATAGTCAAATGATTTCCCAAAAATCCATTCCTCATCAAAGATTACATCCTGTTGCCATCTTATCAACACTAGACTATCCTTAATTAGCCAATTTCCATGGTCAAGACTCATCAATCTAGGTATATCTAATTCTGACATAAAATTTTGAGTTCTAAATTCCTCTCTGACATTCCTCCTTCTTTGGAAAATCCATCATCAGAAACAATATTTATTTTAAACTCATCACTTCTTTCTTTCATTAAGTTATCTTCATGAGAGATAATTATCTGAGGCAAAGCAGAACCTGATCCACTCTCACCTTTTGACCGTGCGTCAATCTAGAAAATTTCACCTTCCTCTAATATAGGATTAGCAGCTCCCCCAACATTTCCTTGGTTGTGACCATTTTCAACCATTGATACACAAAATTCAGCCTCATACATAAACTGATCATCAATTAAATCTCTAATGAGAGGATTATCATATACTTTGAATTCATCAAAACTGAAGAAAAGGTTAGGATGAATTGACCATTTCTCTTCCTCTTGAGAGGTACCATATGCGAGATCTCTATCCTCTTCTAGATGAAAACATGTATTCTCATCCATCACTTCTTCAAAGGATAAAACTTCATATTTAGGAATAGGAAGGGAATTTGACACCGGATCCTTCAAATCATCCTCAGAAGAGAAGGGCTTATTCTCAAAAACAAAAGGTGAGATGATCGATTTCTTCTTTTGTGGCTCATCATCTTCATCATCACTAGATGAATTGAGATCACTTTCAACATCAAATGAGGTATAAAAATTGAAGGCATGATCATTGCAAGGTTGGTCTCATTTTTCATTAGGCTGTTGCATGCTATAAAAAATTGTCAAATTAATCTTCTCAATAGTTGGTCAAGGTGATTCTACTTCTTCATGAATTTTAACCAAGAACTTAAAGGATAACTTGCAACTAGCTTCAGGCTTCACAATTGCACCTAGTTTCCATTTTCCCATGGCTATTAAATCATCCTCAACATTTACTGCTTCTAATTGAGCTCTCTCAATCCTTGAACTTTATCTCTTTTGAGGATCAATTGAATGTCAAGTTCTAGAGCATAAATAAATATGTGAAACTGAATCTCCTCACTGGGTCTTTCTGGAACAAGAATTCATTGAAGAGACTAATTGAAATGGTATACAAAATCCCTCATTGTTTCATCCTCATTCTTCATGATCTGAAAGAAAAGTTGCGGGGTGGCTACGATGTTGACCGGGGTTTTATAGCGTTGGAGAAAAAAAAAATTTAGAACATTACATCTAGTAATGCTTCCCTTCTCAAGTCTCCTGTACCATTCTGCCACTTTCTCAATCAAACTATCAATGAAAATTCTTACAAAAATCTCCTCTTCTTGAATTCCTAAAATTCCACTTACTACAATCATAGCCATGATGGGTTCCTTAGGATCTTGTTCATTTTGACTAGAAAATTTAGGAAACCATTTCCGAGAACCATGGGGTAAGTTATGGTATTGTGATAAGGCAAGAGGGCCAACATGATTACACCAAAAATTTAAGGCCATGGATGATTAGAGTCGCCAACTCACAAGGGAGTAAAGATTGGAAAAGAAAGACATAGAGTTAATTTTTAGGTGGTGGATGAATTGGGGGTGGATTTCCAAGTTGATGGAGTGGTGGGTCCCACAGATGTTGGAACAACTAATTAGGATGACAAGGAGGGTTGTCATAGAACATGAATATCAACCTCGAAGGGAATTCAACTACAGGTGCAGATGGGAATTGGGCCAACTCTTCCTCTTCTTCCAAGGAAAGATTCACTCGCATATAATCTATTGTGTTCCTCCTAAATCTCCAGGCAAGCGTATTTAATTGTGAAATGATGTCTTCTTGTTCTGATCCTACCCAATCTAAATTTAGCTGCAAAATAGGAAACACGTCATTATGAGGAAGTACCATTTTTTTCGCATGAGCCAACAGATGTCAAAAAAAAATTATTCGATTTCTTCCCCAACAAACTCACCAAAAATTTGTTAGCAGATGAAATGGACCAAGAAAAATACTCTTAAAAAAAATGACTCTTAACCTAGTTTTAGCACCAGTATAAATCTGCTAACAACTCTAAAATGACAACAATTGCATTTGTGGCTTTTCTCTGAATTTTATTGAGGTACAACTCCCTCACAACATTTTCAATGAATTTATCGAAGCTAATGAAAATGAGTATGCTTAGTGAGAATTTTTTTAGATGATTTAGCATTGTTGCAATTGATGTCAAAACCTGAATCTAGAAGGTTGTCCTCCAGATGATATATAGAAATGATCTATCCTATCGAGTGCTATGATGTTATGTAGTATGGATGTTATCTTTGATCTGGATATGGCAGTACTTCTTTTTGGGACATCTATGGAAGAAAGAATAATGAAGTCTAATCTTTTGATGTTGGTTGTTGTGCTCAAAGCTTACTCCAGGTAACCTTGCTATCCAGACATTCATGCAACATGTTACAAGTTTTGGTATGTCAAAATGTGTTTCTCCAGTTGATACTGAAATTGATGATAATCAAGATTTGGTCTTGGTTGTGGCATTACCACTGGCTCCAAAATATATTTCATGTAATTCAAATTTTGATAATTATGTTATGTAATGAACCTATCTTTTGGGTCTGGTGCTAGTGTGCAAGGCCTTATTGAATATTTTAAGGTTGTTCTTCAAGCCAACATGTTTTATGGTGACCTAATTCAAATTATGTTTGGCTGACTTAGAAGACTATGAAGTCATTATGTCTGGCTGACCTAGGAGATTATGAATACATGGAATGGTATAAGTAAAAGTTGTTTTTGTTTGATGAGAGAAGAAGAGTGGAGTATAGTGTGTGCTAGTAGATAAAAGGGTGCAAAGGAAGAAGTAATCTAATTTGCAGAGGTTGTGCGAGGAAGGTGTGCAGAAAATTCTTGAACAAATCTTCTACAGACAGATATTGTGCTCTTAACCGGAACTGAATTCCTGCATATGTAGATGCAACTTCATCAATTCACTTTTGGTAGTCAGTCTTTCACTTTTGGTCGTGAGCCTTTCTCTTTTGGTAGTGAGCCTTTCTCTTTTGGTAGTGATCCTTTTTATCTTTGGTTGTAATAGCTAGACAGTGAGCCCACTGGTAGTGAGCCTTACCTGCAGTGAGCAGCTTGGTAGTGATCCCTTGTAAAAAAAACCTTAACTAGTGTTTTATAATTTAGAATTAGCATTCTTCGTGGTTTTTCCCTTCTTGGGTTTCCATGTAAATTTTGGTGTTCATTGTGCATGATGTTGTGTGATTTCATGTTCATATCTATTTGATTATTTTCTCCTTGATATAATCCTACTCCTAATTAATTAAAGAAAATAAAATTGTTTTATGATAACTGATTCAATCCCCCTCTCAATTATTCAGACTATTCAACAATTGGTATCAAAGATTGGTCCCTTGCAGATATAGCTTAACTTCTTGAGGGAGATCTTGGTAGTTTGAACAAATGGCAGGAGCTTTTCACTTTGAGGAAGAACTGAAGATAGTGTTAGATGATATGGAAAGCATGAAATCTAAAAATAAAGAATTGAAAGAAAACCTCAAGGAAGCAAATGCTTGTATTTCAAAGCTAAGGGAGGAAAACTGGAAATTCAAACAAAGACACAAAGAGGTCAACCATAAATTAAAGGATTCAAAGGAAAGAATTGTGGATTTAAAATAGAAAATGGAAGAATTAAAGAAGACTGAAGAAAATCTCAAAGATACCATCAAACATAAATCAGAAGAAAAAGAGAAGTTAGATCAAGAGTTAAGAAGGCTAAAACAAAAGCAAGAGTATGTGAAAGTAGCATAATTCTAGATCAACTCTTGTCCCTACAGAAATGTCACAAGGATAAGGGAGGACTTGGCTTCACCAGTGAAAGCTCAAATCAAAACACTAAGGGTGAAGACAAAGCATTTGAAGCTAAAGAGAGATCAGTTGTAACAAACTCTAGAATACCTACAAGGAAACCTCCAGTCAGGCAACCAAATGCTCAATGGTACTTATCATTTAATGGCTATTTTTTTCTATGCAAGAACTTTGGACATAAGGGTTGTAGAGTGTAGAAGCAAGAAGGAACCAAGTACTCAATTCTTTAACTGTGACAATTTTGGTCACAAAGCAAGTCATTGCAAAACTCAGTTATCTAATTTGGCTAGAAGGAATGGAATTAATAATCTCTTTCATGGTAATTTATATTCATGTCATGGTTATGGTCACAAAGCTAATCAATGCAGATCTAGGGTTCACTCAGTTAAGTCAGGACAAAGATGTTACAAGTGTAGTCAACCCAGACATTATGCTAACACATGCAGACATGTTGCTCTAGAAAATCCTAAAAACAAAAAGAAGGTTGCAGAATCATATGAATCTAAGAAGAAGATTGTCATGGTGTGGAGGGAAAAGGAAATGAGTGTGGAGAACTCTTATGTGGTATCGGATCCTGGTACAAGCTCTTCCAGAAACTGAGCCAACTACCTTGGCTCAGGGGGAGTGTTGCTATGCATATCCTATTGTTCCCCCTCTCTGAAGTAGTATTGATGTGTTTTTCACATGACTAAGTTTGATCCGGTTGGTGATATATGATGAAGCTTAATTCGGCTGATTGAAAAGTGAAGTACATTTGATGACATCATCGATGCAAGTTTTGGTGACAAGTTCATCATGAGCAATTAAGGTTAAAAGGTGGATTTTTCAAAACATTTCTCATAGTTTACAAAGAAGAAAAAGAATTTTTGCGAAGCGATAAAAGATTGAAGATAAGCGCAGCGATGGAATCCGTTGATAGAGAATCGAGTGGTGGTATTCTGCTAAGGATGAAGGGAGTAGATTTGGATGAATTTGATCATCAAAAAATGAAGGAAATGGAACTAGGACTGAAGACTGATGAATTGCATGATGTAAGTGCTTTGGGTATGGATTTATGGGGAGAATTTCCCTGGATTACCGACAAAGATTTTATCTTGTTCCTGTTGAGTCGATTCAAGGATGACAACATTGTTTTGGACAAACCCTATTCGATCACTAACGAATCCATTGAAGCTATTATTAGATTGTTCAGTTTTGGTGACCTCCCTGGGAAGAAAACTATGAAATACGAAGACATGGAGGAACTTACTGGTATTTACAAAGACCCTCAAGCTCTACTAATAAATACCATTGTCGATCCTGTAGTGAGGTATGTTGCTTACAGTATCACTTACAAAATCTATTTCTAAAATCATGAAGGTTCTACTTCGGCTATTGTTGTGTATCTTTCACATAAGATGGTGAAGGAAAATAAGCAGTTTGACTTGTGTAGCCTCATAATGGAAAACCTAATTAACAATGTCAAAATGTCTTTGGTTGAGAGTATCATTTTTGGTTTGGGTCTTTGCTCAGATGTTTAGTATTCTACTTTCTGAGTTCGCTACCATCAAAGGAGAATGTTAAGTGGAAGTTTGACATTCCTGTCGGAAAGCAAGTTCACATGTATCTAGAATGTATGGAAGATAAAGCAAGTGCATGAAAAATATATTTCTCATCCTTGCAAATGAATATTTGCTCCGGTGTGATGGTGTCTAGTCAATTTGAGGAGGGTTCCTCCTCATGTAAGAAGGAGTTAGAGGCTGTCATTGGTGGTTCCCCTCTGGAACCTAAAAGGAGTAAAATTAACATAGAGAAATTCATTGCTATCTCAGAAGAAAAGGAGAAGGAAGAATCTCTACCTAGATTTGAATCTTCCAATCTAGATGAATTTCATTCAGTTTTGGATGAAGGTGATATGAAAAAATATTGGTGAAATTTAGTATGCCTACTCTCCGGTCAGTAGGCTTAGAATTGATGATGCCTTGGTTGATTATTTGCTCAAAAAGGGTATTACTATTTCATATTTTTTTGACTCATTACCGGATGATCTGGTAGAAGTTGTTGAAGAAAGGTTGTTGTGGGAAGGATCTGAAGGACATAAGTTCCAAGCTATGATTGAGATAAGGTGTGTCAAAACCAAATAGAAGTTATCCAAACACATTTTTGAGACAAGAGAATGCATTAAGGAGATGTCTGACATCTATAGGTATTGTCTTTAGTGGCCTACTGCAGTTGATAATTTTAGAAACAGAATTGAAGCTATTGAATCTAAATTGAATGAGATTGGGAAGTGTTTTGACTTCTTCAAAGACAAATATGGAAAATAGAGAATAAGAGTTGGAGAGTTGCAAGTTGAATTATTGTCTATTCAAAGACAGAGGGAAGATTTGGTTAGAACTTTCTAGTTGGTCAAAGAAATTGTTGAGGTCTAGTTGGATCATCTCCTAGGATGCTTCTTGATGCAGAGGATTGTGAACAATAGTGCCTATCTCTAGACTGGTCATCTTCATTTATGTTGTTGACTTTATTGGATAGTATGTGTGCCAGGATGGTTTCTGCAATGCTAGCTTGGAAGAGGATTCTTCTGATTGTGAGAGAAAGGTACAAGAAGATTTTCCATGTGAAAAGTGTTATTTTTACTTGATCTCCTAAATGTTCTTATTCATCCCTTTTCCTTTGATGGAAAAAAGGGGTAGAAAATGAAGAGAAAATAAAAAAAAGAAGATGTATTGAATTGTTTGACAAAGGGGGAGTGCTTGGAGTTTTGGAGTTAAAGTTTTGGAGTTTTGTGTTTTTGGGTTTTTTTGTTGTTTTTCCATCAATGCCAAAGGGGAAGATTATTGATAAGTTGTTGAGATGATTTAGCATTGTTGTCATTTATGTCAAAACCTGAATCTTAAAGGTTGTGCTCCAGATGATATACAAAAATGATCTATCCTATCGAGTGCTATGATGTTACGTAGTATGGATGTTATATTTGATCTGGATAGGTAGTTCTTCTTTTTGGGACATTTGTGGAAGACATAATAATGAATTCTAATCTTTTGATGTTGGTTGTTGTGCTCAAAGCTTACTCCAAGTAACCTTTCTATTTGGACATTCATGTAGCATGTTACAAGTTTTGGTATGTCAAATTGTGTTTCTCCAGTTGATACTAAAATTGATGATAATCAAGATTTGGTCTTGGTTGTGGCATTCCCATCAGCTCTAGAATATATTTCATGTAATTCAAAGTTTGATAATTATGTTATGTAATGAGCCTATATTTTGGATCCGGTGCTAGCGTGCAAGGCCTTATTGAATATTTCAAGGTTGTTCTTCAAGTCGACATGTTTTGTGGTGACCTACTTCAAATTATGTTTGGCTAACTTAGAAGACTATGAAGATATTGTGTCTGGACAACCTAGGAGATTATGAATACATTGAATGGTATAAGTAAAAGATGCTTTTGTTCGATGAGAGAAGAAGAGTGGAGTATGGTGTGTGCGAGTAGATAAAAGGGTGCAAAGGAAGAAGTAATCTGATTTGCAAAGGTTGTACAAGGAAGGTGTACAGAAGATTCTTGACTAGATCTACTACAGACATATATTGTGCTCTTAACTAGAACTGAATTCATGCATATGTAGATGCAACTTCATCAATTCACTTTTGGCAGTGAGCCTTTCTCTTTTGGCAATGAGCCTTTCTCTTTTGGCAGTGAGCCTTTCTCTTTTGGTAGTAATCCTTTTTATCTTTGGTTGTAATAGCCAGGCACTGAGCCCACCGACAGTGAGCCTTACCTACAATGAGTAACTTGGCAATGAGCCCTTGAAAAAATTACCTTAACCAATGTCACCATAACTGGTGTTTTATAATTGAGAATTAGCATTCTTCGTGGTTTTTCCCTTCTTGGGTTTCTATAAAAATTATGGTGTCCATTGTGCATGGTGTTGTTGTGTGATTTCATGTTCATATATGTTTGATTATTTTTTGATTGATATAAGCCTGCTCTGGATTAATTAAAGAAAATAAAATTATTTTATGATAATTGATTCACCCCCCTCTCAGTTATTCAGACTATTCAACAATTCTTTTGACTAGAAAGCAAGAAAGGCAACATACAACAATTCATAAATATGAAACTGACGCAGAAAGTGTAAATCACAACCATAAACAATCAACACAAATATTGAAAATCCTATGACTTTCTTATCAAAGAAAATGAGATCATACTGTAATAAATGGACACCATAAGCTTATCTCTCAAAGAAGACATACTATATCACACGCGTAATGCAAAAATCGGCGTACTAAGAATCACATTAAATTCATAACATAAAGATCATGAACTATTACAATATGAAATAAATGACTAAATCCCTCTCGATAACACCACCAGGTTTATATCTAGAGAACCCCTATCTTTCTTTTCATTTTCAAACATATAGCAAACCAACCCCACCAAATGGTCACCAAAGTCATTACTAAATTTGGTCTCTTCTTGTTTCTTCCCGTCTTCTTGAATATCATTGAAGATCAGTCAAAATAATTAACCTACAAAGTAAAAGAGCATCGGGCAAGAAAATTGATCTTTATCCCACCAACGGTAGCTAAATGACCTTTCACACATTTGAATAATTAATGCAACATCAAGGAGACACCATGCAATTGCACATGTATACTACCTCATTAGAAATGTAATTTAAAACCATTTCAAATCAGCCATTAATTCGAACCGGGTTTCCATCTCATCAAAACTTAGGAAAAAGATCCAATGTCTAACTAGTCTTCTATAAATTCAGCTAGTGTCACCACTCTTTAGCATTCAGTAGCATCTAACATGGCGATCTCTCAAAGTGACAAAAATTTTGCAAATGATTTCATTATCCTGAAGGAGATTGAGTGCAGACCACTGTTTAGACATATGTTGGATCAGTTGAAGGAGGTATTTGTGGTACAAAGGGAAATGGAGGAAGAGGTGCTTCGCAGCATCCTAGGCAAAGCATTTTTTAGCCAAGCTCATGTACACAACACCACCATGCTAGAGCATTTCTTATAGACAGTCATCAGAACTTCTGGCCGCCACGACTGGGGTGTAAGAGCATTGGAATGCCTAGTGAGGCTTGAATGTCATCACCATGTCAATGTAGCTATCACCAGGCTCAATCACTACATGTGGAGTGGATTGATACCTGACGCCATTTGTATAGCTTCAACTCTCTAGAATGAAAAAGTGGAGGAAGCGGTCACTCTTCTATTTGTGGGAATTGTGAGGAAGGATATGGAACTCTTCGCACAATTTTCCTATAGTCACCTGCTCAAGTTGAATGCCTCCAAACTATGATTGAGGGAATTCGAGTCCCAATGTTTGCTCTGTGCGCCTGAACAAAAATGTTTCCTTTTTTATTTTTTTCTTTGATATGAACTTTTTGTAGTTGAATCAAGCACTTTTGTAGTGCCAATGCAATGTAAAAACGTGTATATATAAATAAAATATTCCTTTTGATATCACTGTGCTCTTGTATGCATGGCTTTATTTGCTTCTATTTATATAATATCTAAAAATGTTAGTTTTTTTTCTGCATAATGCACTACTTATGTCAATTAAACTCATTGTTATTCCATCAATCACTAAAAAGCTTCTAGGTAGTGAAACAAGTAGTTCACATAACCTCACAAAACACCACTTAGGTTCCAAATAGCTTCAATAATGCCACCCACAAATATAACTTGCGGGAAAGGTTATCAGGTGACTTTTGACACATAACAACTCCTTACGCAGGTTATTCACACACATACACCCACTTTCAAAGAAACGGTAAGTTTGAATAAAGTCACAAGACACCACTCAGCCAAAGATGCAACAAAATAGGCAATGAAATGGGAGGTTCGAAGAACAAATGAAAACCCTGCCTAGGTTCGAGAAGAACAACAAAATGCCACTCAAACACAAATTTAAGTAAAATGACTAAGGAGAAAGGTAAGGTAGTTCAAAAAAAAGGGGGTCATGCACAAGGAATGATATCTAGACCATGGAGTAACTATCAACCCAAAAGGTGAGCCAAATCAAGGTTTGGGATCTTGCAAATTCTTCTTTATGCAAGGATGGGGAGTGAGCCAAATAAAAACTTGGGGAGAAGAATTTAAACTAGTAAAACAACTCTAATACTAGGTATACAAAGTGCAATGAAGAGATCTATTACAAAACAAAAAGAAACGCAAAATTTTCTAGAAAAACTGAGAGTAAGAAATGTTGTACACTTGTCAAAATCTATTATTTCTACAACCCTAATAGGGACTCATTCGCCCTATGGAGAATGGGTCCTGGTAGACTTCTTTTGGGAGGCTTTGAATAAAAAATTGTAGCTTGTGAATCTTGAAAATTTGCTGCCCTAGAAACCTTAATAGGGACTCATTTTCTAGGTGGTGAATGGGTCTTGGTAGGATCTACTAGAAAAATCTAAATCTAATCTCGAAGTTCTATACCTACAATTCCTTCTTGTAACTTGGAATCTCTACTTCCAAATTTGGATCTGCCAATAATCTACAAAACAAATTTTGGTGCTTGTTGGTGTATAGGGTTTTTCCTTAGTCAAACCCCAAGTTTGGTAATTAAACCTTGATGATAAATTGAAATCTAAGACATGAAATATGTGTGAAATCCTAATCTTAAGTGTGTCTGAGATTAAGATCTCTAATGGTGCAAAGAAACCCTGGTCAATTGTATTAGAATAGGATCCTAGAATGAAACATGAATAATACAAAATACCTCCTTTAGGAGATCCCAAATCCCCTTAATAAGTCACAAAAATGATTATACCTCGCTTTAGGCTAAAAATAGAATGATCATAGAAGATGGAATCACTTAGGAAACAAGTCATTAGGCTTGGTTGAATCTCATGTTGCTTCTCCCAAAACCTAGAATCCATCATGATTCTCCATAGGCATCTATCATCACTCCTTCAATAATGCTTGATATTTGACAACAAAATGAGCTTGAATACCTGCAAAAACACTATAATGATACTCCAATACTTCACTCTCACTTGCTTCTCGAATATGAATGCTTGATCTCATGAAAATTCTCTAGATTCGTAGATGAAACTATGTGAAATAACCTTGTATTTATAGATAACTTAAGATTAATTCCCAAAATTCAAATATCACAAGCCGACATCAGATCTTGGACTTCAAATCATTAAAATACCACCAAAAACATATTTCAAGGAGGGTTCCTAGGTCCAAGTGAGGACTCATTTACCAAGTGGAGAATGGGGCCTAGCTCACTTTACTAGGACACACTTCGGTAAATGTGAAATTTTATGTGGAAATAGGGTCCTAAGACCTAGTGAGGACCCATTCACTAGGTGGAAAATGGGTCCTAGGTCACTAACCTAGGACACACACTTTGTTAAATTAAGTGTTGTGTAACATCATTAATGAATGTCGGGTTTTATCCTTCTGAATCTACAATTAATTAGGCTTGGATTTGAATTAAAGGGGCCAATTTTGCTCAATTGACCTAAATTAATTAATAAAGCCCTAGATTAGTGTGAAAGTGTAAAGTTGCACTTTACAACAGCCTAAATAAGGCACCATTAAGTCCATTTTATTTAAAAGGGCCCTAAACTTAATGTGAATGTGTAAAACACATTACAACACTAAATCAAGGAAACATTAGGGTCATTTTATTATTAATTATTTCTAAATTAAGTGTGAAAAAGGAATACTTTTTTCTACACTACATTTATCCCCCACTTTAGTGGCCATATGATATTACATGCATATGCAAGCTAAGAGAATTAAACTCTATAAAAAGGATACTCATATAGATTCATTAGGGAGAATGAATCCCCCACTGTAGTTACTTACAAAACCACAATGTTAAGGACCGCACCCTGCAACAAAGGTATGTTAGTCATTCCAAAAATCCTCTTATCAAACTTATACGAAGAATTGAATTCGAGGGCAGATGTGTGCCCCCTGATTTCACTTGCTTTATGGAGGCAGAATTAGGGTGAATACGAAACCATGTTGAATTACTTAAGTCATATCATAGGGTATTTCTAAGTACCATACCACATTGTGATAGACATGTGATGAGATTAGGAGCTGAATTATGAATCCAATGCAACTAAAGACATAAAAAATAGAGTCCTCAAACCCCAATATGCTAATTTGAATCAAATTCCCTTAAAATGAAATAAGCTTTATTTACTAGGGTTTACTATATACTAATGAAAATGACACTTTTTACTATTCATTTGAAATTTACCTTTTTTGCAAATTACCTTGGTGCAGAGTGATCTAGGATTCTGAGGTGAAGGACATACAAGCCCCCTAGACTAGACATTTTTTGTGACAAGGTAGCACAAGGTGCACTTCGACAAATGATGAGTAGATTTTGCTCTGCTTTTTCATCATTTTCATGCATTTACTGTACTTTTTCATGTATTTAGAGTAATTTTTAGGACCCTGGAAAAGATCAATGCAAAGTGTCCATCTTTTTTGCAAAGCATCAATTGCTCGCACAAAGTGTCCCACCTTGGCGCAAAGTGCCCACCTTGGCGCAAAGTGTCCCACCTTGGCGCAAAGTGTCCCACTTTGGCACAAAGTGTCCTAAATTGTCTAAAGTGTCCAAGACCCCTCATCCAAAAATGGCATAACTATCCACATTGGTCTTAAAGCATCTCAGAATAATTCTAGATAGTCAAGGAGCACACTTAGATGGTGGAATTGTACATATTATCAGGGACATGGAGGAACACAAGACCATTTATGTGTGGGGTCTCAGTATGCTGGCACACCTATACTATGATTTGGGGTGATTTGTATACCAGGAGTTGGACAGCATTGTATATTGTACACTCTTACAGGTATGGTTCTTTGAGCATATCACTTGTACCAGGCCGATCAGATTTCCAACCATAGTGGCCATGGGTTACCCATGGGAATTTAGTTATTCACTGAGGCGAGCATGGCAAGAGGGGATTTATTACACTAGTGGATTAGGTTTGATTGAATAGATGAGGATGATATGTGCTAGAGACCATATCTCAAGATTCCCCAGTGGATGGATGACAAGCATGAGCTAGTCAGGCAATAGTAGGACCGATTTATTTTAGGAAGACAGGATTACATAGTGAGACCATTCTACTATGATCATGTCATGCATCAATTTGGACAAGTTCAGGTACCACCGCAGGCCCAACTAAGATATCTATGATCAGCACAGAGTGCATCTAGAATTGGGGATGTATACATTAGTGGTTCAAAGGATGAGGACCACAACATGCCTCCAATCTCTGAGGATAATGATGTAGTAATGAACTAGGCCTATGACAAGTGGTGGGTTGTATCATGACCATCTCCTGTCATTTCCCATTCACTACCCTACAGGTCATGCCGGACCTCTTCTAGGTCACAGAGAGGATAGGGATGATGAGTAGGTAGACAGAGATACAGATGATGATGACATTGTGCCAGAAATATTTCTAGGTTTGTATGAGGATGAGGAGGAGGATTCCTGGTCTATGAGTGAGGATGTCGATGAGATAGAGGAGGATCCAGTTTCCCCCAATAGGAGAGATACACCCCCTGCTAGAGTCACTAGATCACATGTGGCAGCCTCATCAAAGATCCACACTCACGGGCATGGGGAGGTGAGCAGTAGCAGAACATCCACACCTCCCACATAGAGGGGGACCACCATTGTGCTTTTATACCCTGACTGGAAGACTAGAGATCCAAGTGATATTTGATATTTATGCTTTCATTATGCTCTTTAATTTTGTGTCTATGATTTATATATATGTCATGATGTGTACTAGTATCTTTTATGTTTTTCATCTTGCAGGGTCCTTGTGAGAGTGGTGTGAGCTCTATTAGCATGTTACTATAGAGATGATGCATGCACTGTGCATGGAGGATGATCTACCCTCAGAGTATGCACCCCCACCTTTCGTGGGGAAACATGCAAATCTCTTTGAGTATTTTGCTAGGTTGAGGACAACATATGAGAGTGTAGCCAAATGCACCGACCTAGCTATAGGATAGCTTTCTACAGTGTAGTCAATATTCGATGAGCTCTAAGCCTCTCGAGTTCCATCAGATAGTGGGATAGATTCTTCCCTCTGAGCGGAAATCTTAAGGCTGAAGAGAGATATGGATAGGCTACATGCAGAGAGGGATCACATAGAGAAAGAGCATGTCGAGGCACTCATACGAGAGGTAGCTATGAGAAGAGAGGTGTGGGGCCTATGGCTATCTATGAGGTCTATAAGCAAGACACCATCACATTCCATTGTCTCATGATGGAGGCCAACACCAAGCATCGAGGGGTCTAATAGTCACAACCCTATTAGCATTGTATTCATTGATATATGCACCTGAACTTTTGATGTGATATATGATATATGAGCATTTATGTATTTATAATCTCATGTTGAATTAAATGTCAATGTGATTTATTAAATATAATTTGCAATAATGTCTAATAAATATCTCCATTATTTAATGTTTATGTGATTTAATTAAAACATTTTAGTTTATGTTAGATGCCACATTGTGATGAAGTATGTTATGTTAACTTAAATGAACCTATGATCTAATAACATTAAATGCATATAAGGATCTAAAATAACACAACAAATGAGATTTTCTTTTGAATAGTATGGCAACCAAAGTAATAATTCAAAATAATTGAACAATCACTTTAGACTCTAAGACACACTATTATTGTTTGTCAAAGAATGAAGCAATGTGAGATAAAATAGAACACCATCTACCTAATATAACAACACTTCTTTAACACACTATTCAAAAGAGAGGATGTTATGCATAATACAAATGCAAATGTGTGACATTGATAGGTTCTTTTAAGGGTGTACCATCCATTTCCATTAATGTGTAGGCTCTAGACCCATAGTTTTCTTTGATGACATAGGGTCCTAACCAATTAGGGCTGAATTTTCCTTTTTCATTCGGAAGAGCATTGACATTACATTAATTTTCATATAACACCAAGTCACCTTTATTAAATGCATGAGGGATGACATTATTGTTATAACCACGTTGCATTATTTTGGAATAAGCTTGAAGATGCTCAAGAGCATTGATACACTATTCATTAAGCATTTCAAGCTAATGCAATCGTTGCTCTTTATAAGTAGTATCATCAATAAGCCCTTTAAGAGCAATTTGTAATGAAGTAATCTCTAACTCTAAAGGAATTATTGCTTTAGCACCATAACCATGGCTATAAGGAGTGTTTCTGGTAGATGTTCTAATACTTGTACGGTAAGTCACAATGCATAAGTTAGTTGAGTATGCCAATCTTTATTATGTTTACTTACTATTTTTCATAGAATTTGTTCAAGATTCTTGTTAGTCGATTCCACTTGTCCATTTGATTGTGGGTAATATGGTGTCAAAAAGTGATGTTGAATATTAAATGTTTCCAATAATTTCTTCATGTCATTTTTCTTAAACGAAGTTCCATTATCTGAAATCAATGTCGAAGGGAGACCAAAGTGAAAAATAATGTGTTCCAATATGAAACAAAATATTGCATCAACTATTGTGGAATGAAGAGGGATAGCTTCCACCCATTTTGTAAACTAATAGGTTGCAGTAATGATAAATGTAAGTCTAGTGGAAGAGGGTGGTGATATTTTTCCAATAAGATCCAAACCCCAAACTGAGAATGGCCAAATAGGAACTTGGGCATGAAGCTCGGAAGTAGGAGCATGAATCAAATTGTTGTGTTCTTGACATTTATGGAATTTCTTCACATACACAAAACAATCTTGTTCCATGTGTCTCCAATAATATCCTATATGAACCAATTTTTGAACTAACGATCTTCCTCCAAAATGCCCCCCACAAGCACCTGCATGAGCTTCTTCAAGTGTTATAGGGATTTCATATTGTTTAAGAAATTTAAGTAAAATACCATTAAATGAACTTCTGTATAACATGTCTGCAAGAATTATATACTTAGATGCGAGTTTTCGAAGGCAAGCTCAAGTGTTCTTAGTTGTAAGATCAAGAAAGGTAACTTCTTTTAAATAGTTGAATATTGTAGTGTACCATTCGCTAGAGTTTTCAATATCACTTAATAACACTTCTTTTCTCTTATCATCTATCAATAGTTTAGGGATCATTTGAACTATAAATATGAAATCAAAAAAAGGATCTTTTGAAGATACAAGGGAAGCATCACTTGCCATTGCATCTGCATGTTGATTATCCTTTCGTAGTATATTTTTGATCGTATATCATTCAAAATTATCTAATAATTTCATCATGATGTCCTTATATTGAATGATTTTATCATGCTTTGCTTGATATGAACCATTTATTTGTTTAATAACTAGGAGAGAATTGCCAAATATAGAAATTCGTTTGACATCTAATGCTAGTGCTACACTTATACCAACTATTAAAGCTTCATACTCTGCAGTGCTATTTGTACATAGGAATTTTAAACATAAAGATAAGGGAATAGGATTACCTGAATGGGGAATTAATATAACCCCTACTCTGGAGCCAATTCGACACTGAGAACCATCAAAGTACAATTCCCATGTTTCTTTTTCTTTTTGAATAGTCAACACATTCTCATCAAGGAATGAGTCTATATTAGGTAATGCTAGGGAAAAGGGAGCATCAACTAATTGGTTAGTCAAGGCCTGTCCTTTGATTACCTTTTGAGAGAAAAATTTAAGATCAAACTCAGTTAACAACATAACCCACTTAGCTAAGCACCTTAATAAATTTGTTTTAGCAAAAAGGTGTTTTAAAGGATCAAATTTCGTCATCACGTGGATTTTAGCATTCAATAAGTAATGTCTCAATTTACTAGTAGTAAATACGAGAGCCAAACATTGTTGTGCTATCTTTGTATATCATGTCTCATAATCAATCATGGTTTGACTAATGTAATACATAGGATTCTCTCTACCACTATCATCTTGTTGAGCCAATAATGCTGCAAGACCATGGGCTAATGTTGTTGTATAAAGCATAAATGGTTTATCTTGCATAGCAGGTTGTAAGACAAGTGGAGTAGCAAGATAATATTTCAAACTCTCAAAGGCCTATTTACAATCCTCATACTAATTAAACTAAACTTCTTTCTTAAGGAGTTGTGTAAAGGGTAATGTTTGATCCACTAAGGATGCTACAAAATGATAGATAGCTTGAATTATTCCTTGTAAAGTACACAATTGAGAAATGTTTTTAGGAGGTGGCATGTTAATGATAGCATCAATTTTCTTCATGTCCACCTCAATGCCTCTGTGATACTATAAAACCTAAAAAAAAATCACCATCTACACCAAAGAAAAAAAAAATTGGATTCAATCTCATGTTATATTTTCACATTCTTTCAAAGATTTTTCAAAGGATATTCACATAATCTTGTCGAGTTGAAGATTTGGATAGAATATCATCAACATAATATTCCAAAATCTTGTGTATGTAATCATGAAATATCAATGTCATAGCTCTTTGATATGTTGTGTATGGTTCTTTAATCCAAAAGGCATAACTACCCAACAAAATGTTCCCAAATCCATAGTAAATGTTGTCTTGTATTGATCATGAGGGTTGATAAAGATTTGATTATATCTAGAAAAACCATCCATGAATTACAACAAAGCATGTCCCACAATTGAATCTACTATCATGTCAGTATTAGGAAGGGGAAAATCATCTTTTAAAGATGCTTTATTCAAGTCACAAAAGTTCATACACATCCTAATACAATTATTAGGTTTGGTGATTGCAACAATTTTCAAGATCAAAGGAGAATAATCAATAGGTCGGATAAAACCAGCTTCAAGGAGTTTCTCAGTCTCAACCTTAACCAATAAAGCTATCTTAGGATTCATCTTTTGTATCTTCTATCTCACCGGTTTAGCATCTTCTTCAAGAACTATGTTGTGTGTCACTATCTTAGCATCAGTTCATGACATATCCGAATAAGTCCAAGAAATTATTTGTGAAAGTCATGAAATAAAGTTGCATGATCTTCTTTTTTATCTTCATCAATGAAATTTCCTATTTGAATCACTCTTCCTCATTAGTTGTATCCATTGGTATGTTTATTGTATCTCCCAAAGGAAGTGCATTTTTTTTTGAAATTTTAGGATTGTATTCTTCTTTGTCCTTATTACTCTCATTACTTTCCTTCTCTTCATCCACTTGTTTAGCACTAACCATAGCACATGTGCCCCATTTATTTTTAGGAGTAAATAACTTATCATAAACTCCTAACATTTCTTTCAAAGCTTTATCATCTTCAAAGTACTCCAATGATTCTTCGCAAGTTGTATCAATCAATTCAGGATGCTTCAAAGTGAGTTGTTTTAGTGGAGTTACATATGACGGTGTTGATGTTGAGTGACAGTCTTTTTGTTGTGTTATCTTAGAAGGAAAATACCCAAAACCATTGTTTGTTTCTTGTGTGTTAGGATCTATAGGAACACAGATGCCTTGTTCTTTCCTTCCACATCATTTTCTATTATAACCAAGTTGTTTTACGAGCTCACAACCTCTTCCATAAATTTTCTCCATCTCTTTTGAGTTTGGCAGTTGTTGGTAATCTATTTTATCAAAGTTGGTTGTATAGCTTGTGTCTTCTAGAGTAGATGAAGTAGATTCTTGTGAGTTTTCTTCTAAATTCTACATTGACATTACCATTAGTTGTTTTTTCTTTTCAGTTTCTTTTGTTGTAATTTTATATTCTCCCATAAATGTTGGTGTGAAATCTAAGGAACCCCAATCATCTTCTAACAACTTAGTAACTTCATCAATTTTTGTCTCATGTTATTCCTCCTTCGTAACTTCCAATTTTGTAGTTGATTTCCATGTTTTCAAAGGATCTCGTCCTTCTTTCTCGACAATCAAACAACTTTCAAGTTCAAGATCATCTTTTAGCATGTGAGATTTGTTGTCATAAATGTACTTCATTAAATGGTGAAGGGTAGAGGGTACTCCATTCATTTCATGAATCAAGGGTCTCCCCAAGAGGAGATTGTAAGAAATATCATGAGGCATAACATGGACCAAAGTTTGTAATGTTACTTTCCCAACTCTAATAGGTAATGTGATGACTCCAAGTGATTGTTTTCCTATATTATCAAATTCATGGATAGATAAAGAATAGGGGACAATTTCACTCTTGTCCATATAAATATTTTCCAAAAGGCTCACACTACACACATTAAGGGTTGAACCATTGTCAACAAGGGTTCTCTTTATCCCAATTCGATTAACATAGGTTATTATTATGAATGCATCATGTCATTTTTGAACTTCCAAGGAGGGTAACTCTCTTTGGTGAAAAAAAAAATCTAAATTAACCTCATTCATTCCTTGAACTAGCACTGCCACCTCATTTGAACTTATATTAGGAGGAACCATAACTTGTTGCAAAGTTGTTTGAAGCATACTATGGTAATTTGGAGAAGCTTGAATAAGATCCCATAGGGATATCTTAGTAGGTGTATTCTTAAGTTGTTCAATGAGATCATATTCCTTTCCACTATTTGAGGGTAACCGAGGAGCGCTAGGCAAGATAGATTGAGGCAAAGGTAATGAAACAAGAGTCGTTTGTTGTTGCCTATTGTTCCTTGTATTGTATGTGTGCACAATGGTGTTGTGACCCATTTGTTGTTAAGCATCATGATCATCAAATGAAGGCTTATTTTTAGGTGGTTCTAGGATAAGCGGGTTTGTTTTGAACTTGAGGTGTGATTGTGTTAACGTCTTTTTGTTTTGGTTTTTCATGACAAGCCTTAGTGGATGAACCTTGTGAGAGGAACTCCTCAAGGGATTCATCTAACATGTCAAAGTCATCACTACTAAAGGGCTTGAGGGATAGGCTAACTTTGAAGAAGAGATTTGACATAATCAAATAACTATGCTTTCTCCAAGGGTCTTGTTTGATGTTTTCTAATGATTACAAAATGTAAACTAACATATCTAATGATGCAATAATGTTGGAAATGAAATAAAATTGCATAAATATAATGCTACTTTTAACTGAAAATGCAAGAAATGCTTTTCCCAATGCTGAAAAATCCAACTAAATGTTCAACAAATTAAATGCAAAGACAAACTATTTTCGAAGACTACTTCCCAGATCTACAAATAGAAACATAAATGCATACCAGAAACTGAAAATCACTTAGAATTTTTTCTGCTATAATCTATACAAGGACTCATTCACCCTATGGAAAATGGGTCCCATATTAGGGTTTGATAACAAGGAAAAAAATGCAAATTAGACACAAAAAATCACTCAGAAATTTGGCTGAACAGGTGTGTACAAGGACTCATTCACCCTATGGTGAATGGGTCCCAGATTAGGGTTTGTTAAATTTAACTTTTGTTTTTTTGAGTTAATCCTATGTGTTTGTTGTTTCAAGTCTGTAACTATCAATTATGTAACAAATTTTTGAGATGTCAAGTCTCTAAATGCAATTTTTAATGTGCAATATGAATCTAAATGATTGAATGATGATTTCAATACCAAAAAAAAACTCATATCTAATGCAATTTTTTTTATTTTTAGTGAATATAAGCAATGAAAACATCCAAATTTATCCTAATTGCAATGTCCACTAATTCAAAATTAAAGAACCCTAAATGCAATGCAACTAATGCAAATGTAATGTAAACTTGTAGACCAAGATCTAGGGTTTGAATGCACAAATTGGGAATTAGGATGTTCAAATTTTGGTTTCACCAAAATGAAACTTTGAAAAATGGGGGACTATGATGTGACCTTATTTTTCTCTATTTCATTCAAGGAATGAGATCCAAACCATGAAGTAACTATCAACCCAAAAGGTGAGCCAAATCAAGGTTTTGGATCTTGTAACTTCTCCTTTATGCAAGGATGGGGGTGAGCCAAACAACACCTTGGGGAGAAGAATATAAACTACAAAACAACTCTAATCCTAGTTTGACAAAGTGTAATGAAGAGATCTATTACAAAACAGAAAGAAACACTGAATTTTATAGAAAAACTGAGAGTAAGGAATGTTGTGCTCCTGTCAAAATCTATTGTTTCTACAACCCTAACAAGGACTCATTTTCCCTATGGTGAATGGGTCCTATAGAATTTTTTGAGAGGCTCTGAATCAATAACTATAGCTTGTGATTCTTGAAAATTCGATTCCCTAGAAACCCTAATAGGGACTCATTCGCCAGGTGGCGAATGGGTCCTGGTAGGCTCTACCAAAAAACTTGGAATCTAATCTTGAAGTTATAGACCTACAATTCATTCCTATAACTTGGAATCTCCGCTCCTAGATCCAGATCTGCCAATAATTTGCAAAAAAAAAATTGGTGTTTGTTGGTGGATAGGGATTTTCCTAAGGCAAACCCCATGTTTGGTAATTAAACCTTGATGATAAATTAAAATTTGAAACATGAAATGTGTATGCAATCCTAATCTTAAGCATGTCTAAAATTACTATCTCTAATGATGCAAAGAAACCCTACTCAATTCTATTAGAATAGGATCCTAGAATGAAACATGAACAATACAAAAGGCCTACTTTAGGAGATCCCAAATCCCCTTAATAAGTCACAAAATTGATTATACCTCACTTTAGGATGAAAATAGAATGATCATAGAAGATGGAATCACTTAGGAAACAATTCATTAGGCTTGGTTGAATCTCATGATGCTTCTCCCAAAACTTAGAATTCATCATGATTCTCCATAAGAATCTATCATCACTCCAATAATGCTTGATCTTTGACAAAAAAATGAGCTTGAATACCCACATAAACACTATAATTCTACTCCAAGACTTCACTCTTGTTCGTTTCTTGAAAATGAATGCTTGATATCATGAAAATTCTCTAAATTCTAAGATGAAACTATGTGAAATAACCATCTATTTATAGATAACTTAAGATTAATTCCAAAAATTCAAATATCACAAGACGACATCAGATCTTAGATTTCAAATCATTAAAATATTGCTAAAAACATATTTCAAGGAGGGTTTTTAGGTCCAAGTGAGGACCCATTAACCATGTGGTGAATGGGTCCTAGCTCACTTAACTAGGACACACTTTGGGAATATATGAAATTTTATGTGGAAATAAGGTCATAGGACCTAGTGAGGACCCATTCACCATGTGGCAAATGGGTCCTAGGTCACTAACCTAGGACACACACCTTGTAAAATTAAGTGTTTTGTAACATCATTAATGAATGTCAAGTTTTATCCCCCTAAATTTGTATTTAATTAGGCTTGGATTTGAATTAAAGGGGTCGAATAAGCTCAATTGACCTCAATTAATTAATAAAGCTCTAGATTAGTGTGAAAATGTAAAGATACACTTTACAACACCCTATATAAGGCACCATTAAGTCCATTTTATTAAAAAGGGCCCTAAACTTAATGTGAATGTGTAAAACACATTACAACACTAAATCAAGGCAACATTAGGCTCATTTTATTATTAATTATTTCCAAATTAAGTGTGAAAATGGAATACTTTTTTCTACACTACATTTCCTATCCTATTTTTTTACATATTGTACTGTTGAAAAATGTCAAGACATTTTCACACTTGTTTGGGCCCTCCTTGTGAAATTTAGGCTTCATGTTGCCTTGATTTAGTGTTGTAATATGGTTGACACATTCACATTAGGTCTTGGGCCCTTGTGAACTAATGGATTTAAATTGTACCTTGCTAAAGTGTTGTGAAGTGTTGTAACTAAATTTCACACTTTTCTAAGGTCTTATTAATTAATTACACATAATAAACTTCTTTTTAATTACAATAAACATTAATCTTTCCTTGTTTAAAATGTTGTAAAGTGTTGTGACACACTTTCACACTTTTCTAGGCTTGTCATCAATAATTGGTATTTATTATGCTTTAATTGGCCCTATTTTGCATCCACAAGCCCCATTTATTAAATCTTTTCGAGGATAATCCTGACACCAATCAATACCCAATCATAATTCAAGTGTTTTTGGCCTATGTGGCCCAGATTTAGTGATCTAGGACTCATTCTCCTTCTTGGGTGAATGGGTCCCACCTAGATTTTTTGGTCCCGAACCTATTTTTACACTTTTCTGAGTACTTTTGATTTTTGGTCCCATACATTATGCCAGATGGGACCCATTCACCATCTTGGGTGAATGAGTCTCGTGTTGCCCAAAATTAAAATTAATTCAAATTTTTGGTGAGATTTTATTCTCCTAGATCTGATGTTGGCTTGTAGTGTTGTAATTTTGGAAATTCTTGCATAATTGAGTATAAATACAAGGTTCTTTCTCTCATATTTTTACCTAGCAAACTAATAAGCAATCAAGTGTTCACAAGAGTATTCAAGAGCATTCAAGTGTCTTCAAGAGTAGATTTTCAAGCATTTTAGAGCATCATTCAATCATCAATCATCATGTCAAATATTCCATGCATCATGTTGTTTTAGAGCTAACAATTGTGGTGTAGGATTTTGTGATTCAAGCAAGTGTTTCATTCAAGATCAACATCATTCAAGCAAGATTCAAAGTCTACATCCATTAAAGCCACTACAAACATATTTGTAGCACCTTATTACTAGGGTTTGGTGAGTTGCAACATTGTTATTTGTTCATTCATCATTCTCCACTCTCATTTGATTTCATTTCAAGGATTGATTTCCATAATGGGGTTTGACCAAGGAAAACCCCTATCCACTAACCCAACAACATTTTTCCCTCTCCTTTTTGTGTGATTTGCAAGTTTAGGATCCATATTTCCTAAGGAGCAATATTGGAGAAAAGTTGCAAATCATTCAAAGTTGTCAAAGTTGTCATCAAGTCTTGGAGAACCTTGGAGAATACCTACAGGTTGTAATTCGAGGATTCAGATCTAGAAACCAATTAGGAAGGAAAAAGCAGACAAAGAAGAGCAGGATCAACTTTTGAAGTTGTAGAAAAGCCTAACTAGACTAATTCACTACTTCTAGCGAATGAGTCCCAATTCCAGTCAATTTTTAGGACTTTACAAATTCAGATACCATTTTTCGTAGAAACTGATTCCCGCATAGTTTTCCAAAAATAGGACTTATTTTCCCAACTTGGCGAATGAGTCCTAGTAAATAATAAAAGTAGAATTTCCAATGATTCAAACCTCAATTTAGCCATCTCCAATTTCCCAAGTGCACACCTTCTTGTCTTCAGTTTTTTGTTTCATTTCATCTACTTTTCTAGGTCATTTAGTGTCATTTTGCAATCAATTAGGGTTTTATATTTCATCTTGCATTTCATTTTATTTTCCAAGTCTAAAATTGGTGGTGAACCCCTCATTAAATCATATTCAACCCCTAGAATATCCCTCTTGCAATATCTCTTTCCCCTTTGCATTGAGATCTCAAGGGTTTGTTCTTAAGTGAAAGTGAAAATTGCCCCTTTTAGGTACCTAACCCCTAAAGGTGGGAGAGGAAAAAAAAAAATCCACCTTTCATTTTGCTAAACCTACATTTAGAAGATTTCATTTTCTGATTTGAAGTGCATTATCATCCTATATTTGGATTGCATTAAGATTTGCATTAGTTAATTTATATTTTACAGTTTCAAATTTTGCATTAGTGAAATCTCATATAGCTTGCATTTTTGCATCTCATTTTACTAAAAAATTATACAAAATCTGCATTTGCATTTAACATACAGATTAGAAAACATAAAAAGCATAAAATTCGATTAAGAATTTCTAAAAAATTTGAAAAAAATCATCCCTGGGACTCATTCGCCACCTTGGGCGAATCAGTCCCTTTGCATATTATGCATTGCATTTCCTAGCATATACAGTTCAATTTCTAGGTTTTTGTTTTTTGTTATTGCCTTTTAGTTTCAGTTTCCAGAATTTCTATTTTATACATTTCATTGTTCTTAGCTTATATTGTATTTGCATTCCCCTTGCATTTAGTAGCCCTTGCATGAGTATTTGATGTCCTATTGCTAACACTATAGTGAGACAAAGTTTGAGACTCATGTCATCCCACAATAGCACAATCATTGTGGATCTTGGGTTTTCTAGCTCTTTCACTCCTAGTGTTGACACTAGTACACTAGGTATGGACAACACCCTTAGTAAATCTTTGCCTTCAAGTAGTACGCAAGTTGAAACAAGGAATGATAGTGTCCCACAAGAAAACATAATTCAAATTCATAAGCTAACCTACAACATTAAGTGAAAAATGACAATATTTCAACTACCACTATCCCTACTATAGACAACATTCACGACATCCTTGAAAGTGAAAATGGACTTGACCTTGTGAAAAACATAGTTCAAATGTTTGAAAAACTCCTTACCTCAACTATTAGTTTCCCTTTACCAACAAGCAATGTCACAAGTGAAGGAGGAACTCAAATTCCTCCTCCCACAATAATTGCCTCAATACCTACCTATACCAATCCTCAAGTCACAACAACAATGCAACAAGTTAGCAATGTGATTCCTTCCTTGGGTATTCCTGCTAGCATCCCTAGTTCCTATGTGGTATCACACATTATATATCCTACCACTTTACCACCTATAAGCATTCCATTCACTTTTCCTATGAACACATACACCCCTTCACCACTTTCACTTCCATCTCATAGCACAAGTAATGAACCTCTCATTAATCAACTCTTCCAAACCATTTCATCCCTCCAAAAGAAAGTTGCCACCATCAATAAAAATCAAAATGGCCCACCTACATATTATGTCAAAAGCAGTCCATTGTCCTTGAAGATATTGCGAATACCAATGCCACAAGGTGTAGAGGTTCCTATATTTGAGAAATACGGAGGAAAGGGAGATCCTTCTAACCATGTTAATGCCTATGCCACTTTATGTAGTGACTTTATCCTTGATGATAAAATTTTGGCTAAGCTTTTTCCTAGGTCATTGAAAGATACTGCATTCGAATTGTTCTCTTCTTTACCAAACAACTCAATTCATTCATTTAATGAACTTTTTGAGGCATTTGTAAACCATTTCCAAGTGCATATGTCTCATAATATTACCTTGGATGATTTTATGACATGCAAGCAAAAAGAAGAAGAAAAGATAACTAACTTTATCTCATGCTATCAATCACTTTATTCCCAAATCGATATCAAGGTCCCTGACCCTCACCTTTAAAAGATATTCATAGAAAATTTTCAAAGAAATATTCAAGACAAGCTCACAATGATGAAATTCCCATCCTTTATGCACTTTTCTATAGCCCTCCATGATTATCAAAATTCGGTTAGTAGTCGATATACAAAGTCCACCCCTAGCTGAACTGAGAAATTTGAGCCCACAAACCAAAAAAATCCCAACCATTTAGAAAAAAGAGTAAAGGGTTCCTTCAACTCAATCCCCCTCAACAAACAACTCAAAATACCAATAACCAAGTATTTGTTGTTAAAGTCGTGATGCCCTTTAGCTATGGAGACCTGAAAAGACAATTCACTCCCTTACCTGATACCCTTCATAACACAATGACCCAACTCTTAGAACAAAAAATGGTTACATTTCCTCCCATAAAAATACCCAATCCTAATAAGCCTTTATCCCCAATCTTTAGATCAAATGCTTTATTTCCATTACCACCGACAAAATGGACATGACACAGAGCATTGCAAGCATCTTAAACATCTTGTGCAAGACCTCATTGATTCTGGTCATCTTTCCGTTGGAGGTGTTAATGGTCAAGGAACTAAGTTTGTTTCCCATCCTAACCAAAATCTAAAAACCTTTACCAACCCCATGCCAAAACATAATATTTCATTTTTCAAATCTAGCAAAACTACAAAGAATGATGTGATGAATGTTGATAAGGATGATGATAATAATGAAACTATTCAACATGATTCTACAGATAATGATCCTATGGATGACATGGTAGGAGTGATAGATGTCATTACTTGTAAGGGTTGAACTAAGAATCCTATTGACATTGATTTCTCCTCTAAAGATAAAATTAAACATGATCCTGATGGTCCTCTCTACATAGCCGACTGTATCTATGACAAGCCCACTAATGGGATATTAATAGATCCTGCTTGTGGAAAGAGTGTGATCACCGAGGAATTCTTACTTTTGCATGAACTATATCAAGATATATATGATAAACCAAAAGAATGGATCAAGACACAAATTTGTTTTTCTTACCCTACGATGGGATCGATCACTCTTCCTTTGCAAATAGGATAAAAATTATTAGATGTCTCATTCTCCATCATCCCGTAGTCAGATCAATTTCATTTGAAGTAAGGCCATCCATGGCTTTGCTCCATGAAATCTATCTCATCAGTTGCGCATAAATGCTTAAAGTTTCCCTTTGAAAATGAAATATTCACTTTCCACCATAGTGGTTTTAACCCATTGTCCTCTAAAGGTAACTTTTCCTTATATTTCTTTTAGCCCGAGCCCATGGAACCTATAAAACCACAAGAAGACTTTTTTTTCTTGTCCTATCAAAAGTTCAAGGCAAAGAAGATAGCATAACTATCCCTCTAAAACATGTCCCCATCCACTTCTAAACCTATCATCCTAGATGAAACCATGATTGAGCCTAAAGAAATTCAAAACAACCAAGACCAACCTAAAACAAAACCTTCTCCTACCTTCTACAAATGGCCAAGAGACACTGAAAACAATCCCATCACACCTCCTAAAGTAAAGCAGGTTTACAAAGTCAAAGAGAAATTGGTTGACCAACCTCCTATGGTTCCTTTTGTTCCTCCCCTTAGGGAAGAAAAGAAACCTTTGGTCAATCAACCTGCTCCTACACAAATGCAACTTGAAAAAAAAACTAAAAGAAATAGAGGTGCTATAGAGCGTACATGTAGATGTTGTGCCCTTGCTCGCAAGTTAAATGAAGAATTAAAAAAAAAAAATCAAGATCCAAACTTGACTGGAGCAATGCATGATAACTCTACCCCCACTCTAACAAAAAATAGCCCAATACAACAAACGCAACAAGAGTTGAACTCTTCCATGGAATTTATCATTCGACCTCATGTTGTGATTAACTTGGATGATGATGATGATGAGGTTTCTAAAATGGACAAAGAGTTGCATAATGAATTGAATACATTGTTTTCCTCTTCCATGAGCTTAGAAGACAAATATCCTACAAAGAGTGTTGAACCTAGTGCTATCCCTAGTTCCGCAATTTCCCTTATGCCTTTGGTTATTTCCCTACTTTCGGTATACAATGAACATGACTGGGAGGTGGATGACTTGCTCATACGTTGACTCGCATGTACCTTACTAGTCTTTTTCATTTTTGCATTTTCATTTTCTTTTGTGTGATTTCATGTGCATAATGTGATCCCCTATGATGTTATGTTTGATGTTCTCTCTCTCTTTGTGACATTCCTCTATTTGTACCTTCATTCTTCTCTATGTCATCAATCTTTTATATTTTCAATCTTTATCTCTTTTCATTTTTCTTGTGTTTTCCTTTTTGGGATGGTGCAAGGCGTCGAGACACCCTATGTCTCTTTCATGTTGACCCAAAAAAAAAATCATTATCTTTTCTTTTCCTTTCATTTTTTGTCTTGTGTTTTCCTTTTGGGGATGATGCAAGGCATCGAGATATTCATGTTTCGTTCATGTTAACCCAAAAGGCTTTCTCTATTTTCACTCTCTTTGTGTCATTCTTCCAGTTCTATGTCTATTTGGTGAATGATGATAGTTCCGAGCTCTCTCTTAAAAACATTTCAGCAAAGAACATTCTGACCCCAAATCCGTAGATCCCTTATGTGTTTGGTGTTTCTCATTTTGTGGTAAATCCCTCTCTTTCTCTCTTCTTTTGCATGACGTATCTTTACTTGGAAACATATGACCTGGCATAGGGATTTACAAGTTAGCTCTTATGTCTTCTTTTGTGTTAGCATTTATCATTTGCTACTTTAAAGTAATTTCTCGTGGCATGGTGTTTAGCAATTTCTTTAAAGTGGGGGTATACATTGGCATTATTCTTTTGCATTTTTCTCTTTCTTTTTTTTCTTTTTTCATGGTTCACAGTATAGTTTTCTTACTTTATATGATGCATTTTTTCTTTGTGGATGACATTATGTATGATGTCCTTCAAGAGTGTGATCTCTCTTAGCATATTACATTCCTCTTAGTGGCTTGATGTGATACACTGCATCCCCTAATTTGTGAATATTTTATTCTTTGATTGGTCCACTCTTGGAGACATTAGGCACAATGTTTCCTAAGTTAATACCTCGCATGAACTAAGAAAAACTCCTTTGAACATCCCTCATTGTTGCATTTTGCATTTATATGGCCACCTTGCATAACACAACTCGCATACCTATGGAGTCATCTTGTTTATTCATCTGCTCTAAGAATATAAAGTTTTTCTTGTCCCATGAAGCTTGAAAATCATTTTTTCTAGCACCTTATTAAAGTTATCAGAAGATATAACTTTGGTATGGTTGAGTGGGAAGCCCAACCGAGGCATGACTTTCCCCATAGCCACTTGCATGTGTGTGTGAGTGCATACCAGCCATGAGTGTATGTTTCTCACCTTTTTGGACTTATCACTTGGCAGACAGCCTAAAGTTTCGTCACCTCAGAGTAAGTATGCATTTTTTAGACAAACAACCTATATCTAATCCACATCGCGATGGAAAAATGGTTGAAGCTTGATCCAACTCTTTTATTTTTATCCTTTCTCTCTTTCGTCTTTGACAGTGCATGCTTGTGCTTTTTTGTTGCTCTTTATATCATTCTCATGTGTGTTCTTTTGTGCCTATGTTGGTTTTCCATGGGATCTTGATCCTGGGGGCTTGATCACCCCTCTTGATTGTTGTTGTCCCATCTTATCAGCATTGGTACACTTGAACCCCTCTTGATGCATGTTTGTTTACTTTAGTGTGAGTTTGAAGTAGGTTAATCCTCTCACTAAAGTGGGGGCTAAATGTAGTGTTAAAAAATGTTGTCAGGATATTTTCACACTTGTTTGGGCCCTCCTTGAGAAATTTAGGCTTCATGTTGCCTTGATTTATTAGGTCTTGGGACCTTGTGAAATAATGGATTTAAATGGTACCTTTCTAAAGTGGTGTGAAGTGTTGTAACTCACTCTCACACTTTTCTAAGGTCTTATTAATTAATTACACATAATAAACCCCATTTTAATTAAAATGAATATTAATCTTGCCTTGTTTAAAGTGTTGTAAAGTGTTGTGACACACTTTCACACTTTTCTAGGCTTGTCATTAATAATTGGGATTTCTTATACTTTAATTGGCCCTATTTTGCATCCACAAGCCACATTTATTGAATCTTTTTGAGGATAATCCTGACACCAATCAGTACCCAATCATAATTCAAGTGTTTTTGGCTTGTGTGGCTTAGATTTAGTGATCTGGGACTCATTCGCCACCTTGGGCGAATAGGTCTCACCTATATTTTTGGGTCCCGAACCTATTTTTACACCTTTCTAGGCACTTTAGAATTTTGGTCCCATACATTATGCTAGATGGGACCTATTTTCCATCTTGGGAAAATGAGCCCCATGTGGCCCAAAATTAAAATTAATTCAAATTTCTGGTGGGATTTTATTCTCCTAGATCTGATGTTGGCTTGTAGTGTTATAATTTCAGAAATTCTTGCATAATTGAGTATAAATACAAGGTTCTTTCTCTCATATTTTTACCTAGCAATCTCATAAGTGATCAAGTGTTTACAAGAGTATTCAAGAGCATTCAAGTGTCTTCAAGAGTATATTTTCAAGCATTTTAGAGCAGCATTCGATCATCAATCATCATGTCAAAGATTTCATGTATCATGTTGTTTTAGAGCTAACAATTGTGGTGTAGGATTTTGTGATTCAAGCAAGTGTTTCATTCAAGATCAACATCATTCAAGCAAGATTCAAAGTCTATATCCACTAGAGCCACTACAAACATATTTGCAACACCTTATTGCTAGGGTTTGGTGAGTTGCAACATTGTTATTTTTTCATTCATCATTCTCCACTCTCATTTGATTTCATTTCATGGATTGATTTCCAAAATGGGGTTTGACCAAGGAAAACCCCTATCCACTAACCCAACAACATTTTTCCCTGATTTGTGGGTTTAGGTTGCATATTTCCTAAGGAGAAACATTGGAGAAAAGATACAAATCATTCAAGGTTGTCAAAGTTGTCATCAATCCTTGGAGAACCTTGGAGAAGACCTACAAGTTGCAATTTGTAGATTCAGATCTGGAAACCAATCAGGAAGGACAGAGCAGATAGAGAAGAGCAAGATCAAATTTTGAAGTTGTAGAAAAGCCTAACTAGACTAATTCACCACTTTTGGCGAATGAATCCCAGTTCCAGTCAATTTTCAAGACTTTGCAGATTTAGATACCCTTTTGGAAAAAACCTGTTCCCACATAGTTTTCCAAAAATAGGACTGATTCACCCAACTTGGTGAATGAGTCCTAGTCAGCAGTAAAAGTGGAATTTCCAGTGATTCAAACCTCCATTCAGCCATCTCCAATTTTCCAGGTGCACACCTTCCTATCTTTAGTTTTTTGTTTCATTTCATCTACTTTTCTAGGTCATTTAGTGTCATTTTGCAATCAATTAGGGATTTATATTTAATCTTGCATTTCATTTTATTTTCCAAGTCTAAACTTGGTGGTGAACCCCTCATTAAATCATATTCAACCCCTAGAATAGCCCTCTTGCAATATCTCTTTCCCCTTTTCATTGAGATCTCAAGGGTTTGTTCTTGAGTGAAAGTTAGTGAAAATTGCCCCTTTTAGGTACCTAAACCCTAAAGATGGGAGAGCAAACAAATTTTTACACCTTTCATTTTGGTGAACCTACATTTAGAACATTTCATTTTTTATTTGCAATGCATTATCATCCTAGATTTGTCTTGCATTAACATTGCATTAGTTAATTTTCATTCTATGCTTTCAAATTTTGTATTAGTGAAAGCTCATATAGCTTGCATTTTGCATCTCATTTTACTGAAAATCATACAAAATCTGCATTTGCATTTAACATACAGATTAGAAAACATAAAAAGCATAAAATTCAATTAATTTTTTTTGAAAAGTTTGAAAAAAATCATCCCTGGGACTCATTCACCACCTTGGATGAATCAGTCCCTTTGCATATTCTGGCATTTATAGTTTAGTTTCTGAGTTTCTACTTTTTGTTATTTCCTTTCTATTTCAGTTTCCAGAATTTTTGTTTTAGACATTTCATTGTTCTTAGCTTTTATTGTATTTTCATTCCCCTTGCATGAGTATTTGATTTCCTATTGCTAAAAATATAGTGAGACAAAGTTTGAGACTCATGTCATCCCATGATAGCACAATCATTGTGGATCTTGGGTTTTCTAGCTCTTTCACTCCTAGTGTTGACACTAGTACACTAGGTATGGACAACACCCCTAGAAACTCTTTGCCTTCAAGTAGTACGCAAGTTGAAACAAGGAATGATAGTGTCCCACAAGAAAACATAATTCAAATTCATGAGGACCTAGCTAACCTACAACATCAAGTTCAAAATGAAAACATTTCAACTACCGCTATCCCTACTATAGACAACATTCACCGCATGCTTGAAAGTGAAGATGGACTTGACCTTGTGAAAAATATATTTCAAATCTTTGGAAAACACCTTAAATAAACCACTAGTTTCCCTTTAACAACAAGCAATGTCACAAGCCAAGGAGGAACTCAAATTCCTCCTCCCACAACAATTTCCTCAATACCTACCCAAAGAAATCCTCAAGTCACAACAACAATGCAACAAGTTAGCAATGTGATTCCTTCCTTGGGTATTCTTGCTAGCATCCCTAGTTCCTATGTGGTATCACATGCTATATCTCCTACCACTTTACCACCCATAAGCATTCCATTCACTTGTCCTATGAATACATACACCCCTTCACCACTTTCACTTCCATCTCATACTACAAGTAATGAACCTCTAATTAATCAACTCTTCCAAACCATTTCATCCCTCCAAAAGCAACTTGCCACCATCAATAAAAAGAAAAATAGCCCACCTACATATTATGTCAAAACTAGTCCATTTCCCTTGGAGATATTGCAAACATTGATGCCACAATGTGTAGAGGTGCCTAGATATGAGAAATATGGGGAAAATGGAGACCCTTCTAACCATGTAAATGCCTACACCACTTTATGTAGTGACTTTATCCTTGATTATAAACTTTTGGCTAAGATTTTTCCTAGGTCGTTGAAAGATACTGCATTGGAATGGTTCTCTGCTTTACCAAAAAACTCAATTCGCTCATTTAATGAACTTGTTGAGGCATTTTTAAACCATTTCCAAGAGCATATGTCTCCTAAGATGACCTTGGCCGATTTGATGAGATGCAAGAAAAAAAAAAAAGATAACTGACTTTATCTCACACTATCAATCGCTTTATTCCCAAATCGATGTCAAGGTCCCCAACCCTCACCTTCAAAATATTTTTATAGAAAATTTGCAAAGAAATATTCAAAAAAAGCTCACAATTATGAAATTCCCCTCCTTTATGCACTTGTGTACTTCCCTCCATGATTATCAAAATTCGGTTAGTAGTCAAGATACAAAGTCCACCCCTAGCTGAACTGAGAAATACGAGCCTGCAAACCAAAACAATTCCCAACCATTTAGAAAACAGAGTAAAGGGTTCCTTCAATTCAATCCCCCTCAACAAACAACTCAAAATACCAATAACCAAGTAGTTTTTGTTAAAGTCACTATTCCCTTTAGCTATGGAGACCCAAAAAGACAATTCACTCCCTTACCCGATACCTTCATAACACAATGACCCAACTCTTAGAACAACAAACGATTACATTGCCTCCCATCAAAATACCCGATCCTAATAAACCATTACCCCCAAGCTTTAGATCAAATCCCTATTTCCATTACCACTAAAAAAATGGACATGAAACGAAACATTGCAAGCGTCTTAAACATCTTGTGCAAGACCTCATTAATTTTGGTCATCTTTCTATTGGAGGTGTTAATGGTCAAGGAACTAAGTTCATTGCCCCTCCTAACCAAAATCTATAAATCATTACCAAACCCATGCCAAAACATAATATTTCATTTGTCAAATCTAGCAAAACTACAAAGAATGATGTGATGAATGTTGATACAGATGATGATAATAATGACAATGTTCAACATGATTCCATAGATAATGATCCTATGGATGACATGGTAGGAGTGATAGATGTCATTCCTTGTAAGGGTCTAACTAAGAATCCTCTTGAAATTGCTTTCTCCTATAAATATATACTTCAACATGCTCCTGATGGTCCTTTCTACATAGCCAATCATATCTATGACAAGCCCACAAATGGGATATTAATAGATCCCACATGTGGAAAGAGTGTGATCACCGAGGAATTCTTACTTTTGCATGAACTCTATCAAGATATATATGATAAACAAAAATCATGGATCAAGACACACAATGGTTTTTCTTGCCCTACAATGGGATCTATCACTCTTTCTTTGCAAATAGGATCAAAAATATTAGATGTCTCATTATCCATCATCCCATAGTTGGACCAATTTCGTGTGAAGTTAGGCCATCCATGGCTTCGCTCCATGAAAGTTGTCTCTTCAGTTGTGCATAAATGCTTAAAGTTTCCCTTTGAAAATGAAGTATTCACTGTCCACCATAGTGGCTTTAACCCATTGTCCTCTAAAGGTAACTTTTCCTTAGATTTCTTTTAGCCCAAGCCCATGGAACCTATAAAACCACGAGAAGACTTATTTTTCTTGTCCTATCAAAATTTCAAGGCAAAGAAGATAGCTTAACTATCCCTCAGAAACATGTCCCCATCCACTTCTGAGCCTACCATCCTAGACGAAACCATGATTGAGCCTAAAGAAATTCAAAACAACCAAGACCAACCTAAAATAGAACCTTCTCCTACCTCCTACAAATGACCAAGAGACATTGTAAACAATCCTGTCACACCTCCTAAAGTAAAGTAGGTTTACAAAGTCAAAGAGAAAGTGGTTAACCAACCTCATGTGGTTCCTTCCATTCCTCCCCTTAAGGAAGAAAAGAAACCTTTGGTCAATCAACCCACTCCTACACAAATGCAACTTAAAAAAAAACTAAAAGAAATAGAGTTGCTAGAGAGTGTAGGCATAGACGTTGTACCCTTGCTCGCAGGTTACATGAAGAATTAAACAAAGAAAATCAAGATCCAAACTTGACTAAATCAATGCATGATAACTCTACCTCCACTCCAACACAAAACAATCCAATACAACAAACACAACAAGAGTTGAACTCTTCCATGGAAATTATCATTCGACCTCCTGTTGTGATTAACTTGGATGACGATGACGAGGTTGCTAAAATAGATGAAGAGTTGCATAATGAATTGAATACATCATTTTCCTCTTCCATGAGCTTAGAAGACAAATCTCCTACAAAGAGTGTTGAACCTAGTGTTATCCCTAGTTCAGAACTTTCCCTTGTCCCTTTGGCTATTTTCCTACCTTCAGTATACAATGAACATGACTGGGAGGTTGATGACCTACTCATAGGTTGACTCGCATGTTCCTTACTAGTATTTTGCATTTTTTCATTTTCATTTTCTTTTGTATGATTGCATGTGCGTAATGTGATCCCCCATGATGTTTTGTTTGATGTTCTCTCTCTCTTTGTGGCATTCCTCTATTTGTACCTCCATTCTTCTCTATGTTGTCAATCTTTTATCTTTTCAATCTTTTATCTTTTCAATCTTTATCTCTTTTCATTTTTCTTGTGTTTTCCTTTGGGGATGATGCAAGGCATCAAGACACCCTATGTCTCTTCCATGTTGACCCAAAATATTTTTCATTATCTTTTCTTTTCCTTTCATTTTTTTTCTTTTTTTCTCCTTTTGGGGATGACACAAGGCGTCGAGACATTCATGTTTCATTCATGTTGACCCAAAATGTTTTCTTTGTTTTCACTCTCTTTGTGTCATTCTTCCAATTCTATATGTATTTGGTGAATGATGACAGTTCTAAGCTCTCTCTTAAAAAAATTGTAGGAAAGAACATACTGACCCCAAATCCATAGATCCCTTATGTGTTTGGTGTTTCTCATTTTGGGGGCAACCCCCCTCTTTCTCTCTTCTTTTGCATGATGTAGCTTTACTTGGAAACATATGACTTGGCATAAGGCTTTCCAAGTTAGCTCTTGTGTCTTCTTTTATGTTAGCATTTATCATTTTCTACTTTAAAGTAATTTCTCATAGCATGGTGTTTAGCAATTTCTTTAAAGTGTGGCATGTATTGGCATTATTCTTTTGAATTTTTCTTTTTTTTTCTTTTTTCATGATTCACAGTGCAATTTTCTTACTTTATATGATTTTTTTTCACTTTGTGGATGACATTAGGTATGATGTCCTTCAGGACCATGATCTTTCTTAGCATATTACATTCCTCTTAGTGGCTTGATGTGATACATTGCATCCTCTAAGTTGTGAATCCTTTATTCTTTGATTTTTCCACTCTTGGAGACATTAAGCACAATGTTCCCTAAGTTAAGACCTCACATGAACTAAGAAAAACTCCTTTGAACATCCCTCATTGTTGCATTTTTCATTTATATGGCCACCTTACATAACAAAACTTGCATACATGTAGATCCATCTTGTTTTTTCATGAGTTCTAAGCATACAAAGTTTTGCTTGTCCCATGAAGCTCGAAAATCATTTTTTCTAGTGCCTTATTAAATTTATCAGGAGATATAACTTTTTTATGGTTGAGCGGGAATCCCACCCGAGGCATGACTTTCCCCATAGCCACTTGCATGTGTGTGTGAGTACATGTTTCTAACCTTTTTGGACTTTTCACCTAGTTGACAACCTGAATTTTTGTTGCCTCGAAGTAAGTATACATTTTTTAGACAACTAGCGTATATCTGATCCACATCGTGATGGTCAAATAGTTGAAGCTTGATCCGACTCTTTTTTTTTTATCTTTCATCTCTTTCGTCTTTGATAGTGCATGCTTTTGCTTTGTTGTTTCTCTTGATATCATTCTCAGGTGTGTTCTTTTGTGCCTATGTTGGTTTTCCATGGGATCTTGATCCTTGGGACTTGATCACCCCTCTTGATTGTTGTTGTCCCATCTTATTGGTATTGGTACACTTGAACCCCTCTTGATGTGTTTTTGTCTACTTTAGTGTGAGTTTGAAGTAGGTTCATCCTCTCACTAAAGTGGGGGCTAATTGTAGTGTCAAAAAATATCGTCAAGACATTTTCACACTTGTTTGGGCCCTAATGAAATTTAGGCTTCATGTTGCCTTGATTTAGTGTTGTAATGTGGCTGACACATTCACATTAGGTCTTGGGCCCTTGTGAACTAATGGATTTAAATGGTACCTTGCTAAAGTGTTGTGAAGTGTTGTAACTCACTTTCACACTTTTCTAAGGTCTTATTAATTAATTACACGTAATAAACCCCTTTTTAATTAAAATAAACATTAATCTTGCCTTCTTTAAAGTGTTGTAAAGTGTTGTGACACACTTTCACACTTTTCTTGGCTTGTCATTAATAATTGGGATTTCTTATGCTTTAATTGGCCCTATTTTGCATCCACAAGCCCCATTTATTAAATCTTTTCAAGGATAATCATGATACCAATCAATACCCAATCATAATTTAGGTGTTTTTGGCTTTTGTGGCCCAGATTTAGTGATTTGGGACTCATTCACCACCTTTGGAAAATGGGTCTCTCCTAGATTTTTGGGTCCCGAACTTGTTTTTACACCTTCCTAAGCACTTTTTATTTTTTGGTCCCATAAATTATGCTAGATGGGACCCATTTTCCATCTTGGGCGAATGAGTCCCGTGTGGCCCAAATTAAAATTAAATCAAATTTTTGGCTATATTTTATTTTCCTATATCTGATATCAGCTTGTAGTGTTGTAATTTCAGGAATTCTTGCATAATTGAGTATAAATACAAGGTTCTTTCTCTCATATTTTTTCCTAGCAATCAAATAAGCAATCAAGTGTTCACAAGAGTATTCAAGAGCATTCAAGTGTCTTCAAGAGCATATTTTCAAGAATTTTAGATTAGTATTCAATCATCAATCATCATGTCAAATATTTCATGCATCATGTTGTTTTAGAGCTAAAAATTGTGGTGTAGGATTTTGTGATTCAACCAAGTGTTTCATTCAAGATGAACATCATTCAAGCAAGAGTCAAAGTCTACATTCATTGGAGCCACTACAAACATATTTTTAGCACCCTGTTGCTAGGTTTTGGTGAGTTGCAATATTGTTATTTGTTCATCCATCATTCTCCATTCTCATTTGATTTCATTTCAAGGATTGATTTCCGAAACGGGGTTTGACCAAGGAAAACCCCTAGCCACTAACCCAACAACATTTTCCCCTCTCCTTTGTGTGTGATTTGTAGGTTTAGGTTGCAGATTTCCTAAGGAGCAAGATTGGAGAAAAGTTGCAAATCATTCAAAGTTGTCAAAGTTATTATCAAGCCTTGGAGAACCTTGGAGAAGACCTATAGGTTGCAATTTTGGGATTCAAATCTAGAAGCCAATCAAGAAGGACATAGCAGATAGAGAAGAGCAGGATCAACTTTTGAAGTTGCAGAAAAGCCTAACTGGACTAATTCTCCACTTTTGGTGAATAAGTCTCGGTTCCAATCAATTTTTAGGACTTTTCATATTCAAATACCTTTTTGGCATAAACCTATTCTTACACAGTTTTCTAGAAACGGGATTGATTCACCCAACTTGGAAAATGAGTCCCAATCAATAGTAAAAGCAAAATTTCTAGTGATTCAAACCTCCATTCAACCATCTTCAATTTCCCAGATGCACACCTTCCTGTCTTCAATTTTTTATTTCATTTCATCTACTTTTCTAGGTCATTTAGTGTCATTTTGCAATCAATTAGGGTTTTATATTTCATCTTGCATTTCATTATCTTTTCCAAGTCTAAACTTGGTGGTGAACCCTCATTAGATCATATTCAACCCCTAGAACTACCCCCTCACAAGATCTCTTTCCCCTTTGCATTGAGATCTCAAGGGTTTGTTCTTGAGTGAAAGTTAGTGAAAATTGCCCCTTTTAGGTACCTAAACCCTAAAGGCTACATGCCTCTTAGGTGGTTACATACTTGAATCTTTTGGGGTTTTCTATAGATTCAAACTCAAAATAATTTTTTATTTTTTTTATAAAAGGCCAAAGGCCTAAACTATTTATGTTAATCTTAAAGCTGAAATACATTCTTGTAAGTTCAAAACATCTATTCCAAGGGAGAGTGTTTATCCCACTGGACAAAAAGTTTAACTTAGAATACAAGAAAATGCTAAATGTAGCCATGGCCCAACAAGGGAAAAACCCGAGAAACCATCCATAAACTACCTGCATCCTCACCAACAAGAATTTTAAGCAACTGATCAAAATGTATGGTTCTCCCACAACTATACAAATTAGAATTTTCTTTAGGAGTTCAAAGCCCAAAACTCCCATCTTCCTAGAAGAATCTCCAAAATCTTGCTAACAACTAAATTACCATCTATGGAAAAAAATTGTATGCATATGAACAAAAAGAACATAGTGCAAAACTTATAGAGTAAACTAGACTATACATTACCAAATTCTTGAATATAATTGATAAAATTTCGTACCCATTAAAAATCTTAAACCGACTCAACACATAGCATTTTCTCTAGGAAGCTTGCTTCCACCTCTATCTGCTCTCTATGTTCGGGCAACGCCTTGTCTTTGATATCTAGTATGAAGGGGTAGAAGATTACTTCCTCATCCAGAACTAGAAGATGCTCCAAGTCACAATACCTGGGTATACCAACACCAAAGAAGGCAACATCCACCACCACCTCTAGTCCACCTAAAACTTTAGGTATAAAAATCTTGCAAGCCATTTCCACTACCTTCACCTTCAAAGTGTGTAGGTATAAAAGTGCAACCATGAATCATGAGGAAATGTCAGAATCAACCCTATACCACTCATCCAATACTATAAATTTTGGGTCAAGTATGAGTTTTACCACTCCAATCAACATAAAATTTGGTTCCACCATGATTTGCTTCAACCAAAGCTCTAATATTATGCCCTGTAAGATCTTATGTTTGTGGGTACTTGCTAGGATGATGGGAGTATCCATACCTCCTCACTAGTATGCAAAAATCCCTTGAAGTAGGTATGTTCACTATGAATTTGTTAATTAAGATGCCCTAAATGCTAATAATACTCTTTTGTGAGAAGGCACCTCAAAGAGTAGTAATAGATCCTACTAAAAAACTGGCCATACACATATCTGGTAAGTGATGATGGCTTCTATCCTTCACACATGCTCTACCTCAATCTTGGAAGAAAAAAATATTAAAATAGATGTTGGCATGAGCACATAATGTTAGTGAATGTGGTAGGCTTCCTTGATTTTTGAAAGGCATCTTCGTGCTAGAGTAATTAGTCATTAATTCTCATCAAATCAACATTTAAATGCAAGTGTCATACGAAGGGAAAGTTGCTACCTTTGGTTGAGAAAATGTCAAAATAGTATTCCCTTATATTTTACATTGACGTTTCGAAAATAGAATTCATGAGTAGATGTGATAACAAACATAGACTCCCATGAAGCATTCGGAGGTGATAGCGAGCCAATGGCACATTATTTAACTTCCCTAGGCCATGGACCTTCTTAAGTTTGCACCCAAGTGACACATGAAAATTGTGAATAGTAGTTTCCTATTAGAGGCTTTTGGAACCACTCTTATGGACCCACAAGTATTAAAACAACCAATGGCGCACCTTTGCACAAAATGAAAGCTTAAAATTCTCCTAAGTTTGTGCACTAATGACATGTGGCATTGTTGGGGGAATAAAATTTAGCTATCATAGCAAAGAGAAACCAGCATAAACTTTCAAAACCGCTCTTAGGGTCACACAACAACAATACATGTGATAATAACATGCAAGGATTTAACCAACCAATCATGCACCTTCCACAATTTTGAAGCTCAAATTTTTCTTGAGCTTGTGCTAATTTGACACATGTCATTTTCAAGTGCCAAGCTTAATATGCTTGCCTTTTGGCTCCTCCCTTGGAGGAGAGTAGTGCAAAATCTTGTACCAAAGTCAAGCCAGCATAAAACCTTAGTACACCTAATCTGAGGTTGAAACAAAACAACTTCTTCTTGGCACTTTCAGATGCCAAATTTAAGGTTATGCTTTTAGGGCCTTTGCCTCTATACTACTAACTTGAGGATTAGTGAGCTTTCTTCCACAAAAAAAACCAATGTCGCACCTTTCCATGACCTTTGAACTCCAAGCATTTAGAGCTTACACGAAAAAGTCGTATGGCACTATCGAGCATTAGGATCAAAGTATATGTACTTTGGGTCCTTCCTTGAGGAAGGGAAAATTGTTGCACTTAGGGAGATTAGGACATCCATCCCACAAATCAAGCAAAACAACTTTTGTAAGGTATTGGCAAACACTAAGCTTAAGATTAGACTTTCTGATCCACCCTTGGAGAAAAGATGCACAAAGCACGTAACATCTCACATAGACTTATACACTTCTTCAATACTAATCTAAGACCCAACCAATTAGTTACCATCTCAACAAGGTGATAAACATAGATGATCCATCATTAACCATACAACAAACTTTAGACCCTAGAAGCGTCGCACCCCTGACCTTTACGAATAATTTGTGCAAAAACCTCCAAGTTGAGAAAATTAGATGGATCGATTTAGAGTATTTCTATCTCCATTTTGTAGGCATGATTTTTTAAGGATTCAAGTACAAAATTAGCTTCCCTATAGAAATGTGTAATTGTTACTAAAATAAACCCTCAAGGATCTCCCAAACTAGTTTCAAAATTTAAGGATTGATAAATTTGTGTGTTTACCAATTCCTACAAACATTAATAATGTTTAAATAATCACCTTCAATGTGAATATTTTTGAGCTAAATTTTATGTGCTAGCTTTACACCTACTAAGAGGCCATGCACCTCTGCTACATTATTGGTTCTCATGGGTAGCTTTAGATACAAACCTTTTAGTAACTCTCCTTTGTCATTGTGGATTACACATCCTAACCTAAATAATCTTGAATTACCTTTAGATGCACCATCAAGTTTTAGTTTCACAACATTGGGGGATGGAGCGCACCATTTGATTCTACTTCTATCTACATTTTTGACATTAGAATGTGCCCTTTGGTTTGGAACCTTGAAGAGAGACCAATGCTTTAACATTTCATTATCCCAAATTGAGAATGAGTTACATGTATTGGAATTTTCATGACATCTGCCATTACTACTTATGATATATTATTTTCTAGTTTATTGAGGAAAATTTTCAGATCTAAAAAATGTTTTTGAAAATCCTTATGTTTCGTTCAAGCCATATATTCCACACTAGCAAGGCTAGGATCGCCACCCATAGTGATTCAAAGAGAGAACCTTTATAGAGTAATGACCAACTTCAAAATAACTCCAAAATGGTGTTTGGTAGGGAGGAAAGCCAGTGAAGTTTGTTTTGAATCCAATTCTAGCATGTTTGAGAAAAATTACAGTGGAGAAAAAGATGATCCATAGATTCTTGGTGGATTCCACATAGAATACAATTGAAAGGATGAGCTAGGCCCATCCTAGAAAGCCTACAATTGGCTAGGATCCGATTATGAAGAGCTAACCAGGAAAAAGTTCCTACTTTAAGGAGAATTGAGGTGTACTAACAAAGCTTATATGGCCACTTACCTAGTTAAATTCTATCCTCAAATTCCAAGGATTTATAGCATTTTTTGATGTTATATTGTCTTGTTTTGGATGGGGCCTGAATAATTTTATCCTCAAAATCTGAAAGTCAAACAATTCTTGTGTACAATATTGATTGTAGCTTATGTTTTTGATGTTGGAGAAATGGGAGATTATAGAAATTTTTCCATGTAGCATTGGATTTTAAATTTGCATTGTTCCTTACTACATAATGCTTGAGCTTTGAGCCCCAAATTGCTTTTAGACAAGCCTAAGCCTCTTGTAGACCATCAACTATCATTAACCAAGGGTTACCATTTCATGAATCTTCCCAAAAATTAACCTTTTCTCCAATGTTGACAGTCCATGATAGGAAAGGAAAGAGTACATCTCAGCATGTGATGATGAAATTCCACATTTTTTAGCCTTCCAAAGGGTTTTCCAAAGTGGAGATTATTTTCGAGGCTATCAATTCTAGGTACTTGGATCTCATGATTTGACTCCATTTTGAAGAAGGATTTGCATAGAGCTTTAATTTTAGCTTTGCACCCAAGGCCAAATTTCTCAATTCTAGGTTTTGAATGCCAACACCTTCAAAGACTTTATCCTTGCATATTTTTCCTAGGAAATTAAAGGTGTTTTCCTGGAGTTGCCAAAATTGTCTCTCCACAAAAAATGTCTATTTGCTTTGAAAATGTTCTCATGATTCCCTCTTCATATTTTAAGTACTAATAAGACGTAACATGGAATGGTAGATAGCATTGATCTTGTCATAGTAAATCTCCCTACTAATGACAACCATCTACCCTTCTAAGATGCTACTCTGCTTTGTATAATCATAAAGAGCTTGTGCTAAAATGAGGCTTTCTAAGCCCCCACAAAGAAAAGAATACCCAGGTAGCTGCATGGAAGTTTATTCTACCTGAATTCTAAGATATAGAGGATGTAGCCAATTACCTAAGTGCTGGTATTTTGAAAAAATATTTTTGACTTCCTTGGATTTATCATTTGACTTGAGATTAGACAATAATTTTCCAACACACTTAATATTTTTGGCTTCATGCATCGAGGGATGACCAAATAGTAATGTATCATCTACAAATAGGGAATGAGTGCAAGAGATGCCTAATATTGGTATTTTTATACCATTCCATTTACTTGATGCATGGAAGGCTAAGATTGACTATCTCAACGCTTCCACCATCGAGATGAAGAGGAAAGTGGAAAGAGGGTCCCCTTACCTAAATCCTTGAGAGGTAGAGAAAAACCCGCCAGAAAGCCATTTATGAGAACTGAGAATTTAGCTGATTTCAAATAGGAAAGAATTGATTTGCACCATTTTTTAGAAAAAACTAATCTTTCCAAAACCTTTGATAAAAAAATCCCAATTTACTTTTTCAAAGGCCTTCATCATGTCTAATTTTATTATCATAGCTAGAATTTTTCTTAATGAATTGAGTGCAAGATTACATAAGTTGTTATTGCCCCTTCAACAATCTCTTTCCCTAGAACAAAACCACCTTGTTCCCCTGAGATTATGCCTAAAATGAATTTGGCTGGAAGTTGGGAAAAATAAACTCCATAGCTACCAAGAATCACTTGCAATCAAATACATGTCACAAAAAGAGAGAATGGAAAAGCTATGGAGGCTAAGAGTTATTGATCCAAAAAAGCATGAATCATATTAATGTGCATATTCTCATAATTATACAATAGAGAATCCTTATAAAAGGGTAATTAACCTAGAAAGCCTAGGTGAGGATAAAATAAGATCATGACATGTGTCTTCATCCTATGACATGAGACATACAAAGAACATGACCTAAGTAAACTTAAGTAATTATAGGAAAATGAACCTAATAATTAAATAATTAATTAATTAGGAAATATATTTTGCTCTAACACCCCCTAAGTGAAACTTAGGGAGAAGGTCAAACCTCTAAAGATGAATGTGTGATGGGTCTTGGAAAACATGGCCTGGTGAGGTACCCATGTACAAATAAAATATCTCTCAAAATAAGAGAAAAAGGAGAAAAACCCTGTGGGAGAAAACTCCTCTCCAAAAGAGAGAAATACAAGTGAAGGACTGAAGAAGCCTCCAAACAAGAGTGAAGTACTAAGAATCCTCCAACCAAGGAATGTCCCAAAAGATAGGAACAAATGATGAACATGAAGAACACCAATGAAGAATGAAGAAGCTCCAAACACTATCGAAGAATGACTATTATAGTGCTGAAAGAAGAACCTCTATTGAAATAGATGATGATCAAGATCAAGAAGATAATAATATGTATGATTTCCCCCAACAACATTACTTGAATCAGATGGAAAACAAAGGAAAATACCTAGAACTCGAAGATACAAATGGCACAAGTACCAAAAGTCTGAAGAACTAATCAAGTGAAAATGGAAGGTTGCCTCCAAAAAATAGGAATGCAAGAGTGTCCATATGGTAAGTGCTCCATATCACTGAAATGCAATCATTTCATCCAAAACTAAATAGAAATAAATACTATATACACAGCTCACTCCAACACGAACCCAAGGAAGCATTAGCACCAACAGTAGAAACCCCCCCATAATGTTGACAAGGGAGAGGTGTGATAGATACACTAAAACTAAATGCCAAAAAGAAGTGCATGAAGAAGAATCAAGAACATTTGAACGTGCAAACATGAAAGTAACAACACATATAAAGGGTGTGAAAACAAAAGACACACACACATGAGGGTGATGTCGTGGAAGGAACACTCACTTGACAAAGGTATAATGGCAAACAAAGGCAAACATCAACCCCCCATGACACTTTATATCATAGTGCAAGTACAATAAGGTACAAAATGATATGCAAGATCCCAAAAAGTATACACCAGAATGTTGAGGCACTTTATTTTAGTGTGTTTACGTAATAATAATGCATACAATGGAAGCCTATAATGTCCAAAAAAGGACTACATGTTGAAAATGCAATTCTTTGACAGAAAAAGATGAAATTGGTAGAACCATGATGAAGTACATGAAAAAACATGTACTTTAAAAAAAGGCACCCAAAAAGGAGTCCAGATGCAGAAGATATGGCCCATCGAAGTCTCCAAAATGAGAACTACACAATAACAACACTAAGAAAACCAAATTCTAAAAAAAAACTAGAAGTCCAAACTGGAAACCGCCTACACCACTACGAAGAGCATGAAACTCTACCCCATTTCAAAAATAAATTACACTCAAAAAGACCATTTTGTGGCCAAGATAGGGCCTCTAGAATATGAGGTACAAAAATCAAAATCCTAACGGAGAGGGGCTAAGTACGGTAAAAGAGAATCTCCACCAAATTTAGCAAAAAATAGCCCCAAATGTCGAGGTTTGCCAATTTTAGAGTCTGAAAAACTCTCCTCCAAGTACAGGGACAATTTGTTTTATTGCAAAAAAATGACTTTTTTTTATTTTAAAGTTTAAAAAAGCCATAAAATCAACTATTATATTTTTTTAATACAAAAATATAATATATATATATAGAAAATATATATTAAAAAAAAAAATTGGTAAAAGAAGTTATATTAAAAAATTTGGGTTGGGGAAGGTGGGGTTGCTAACCATGTGCAAGGCCCAAGGGGGCATACCCCCATGGTACCCCTCCATAGGGGGGCAGGGCCCGAGGGGCCACCACCACATAGTGGCAGGGCAGCGATACCCCTATGGGTACCCTACAACCCAACAAAATTTAATATATATATATATATATTTTTTTTTATTTTTTTTTTAAAGAAAAAAAACACCTACCGCAACCTTAAAGGATTTTTTTTTTAATTTAATTTTTTTAAGTGTAGGAAAAAAAATTTAAAAAATTGAAAATATTTTCACCTCAATCCACATGCTGGGGAGGCCATATGACCTCCCTAGCAAAAAAAAATTACCTCAAAAGCTCCCGACATGGATTTTGGTGATTTTATAGGTGATATTAATATTTTTGGGCCTTCTAAGAATGATGTCAATGTTTGTTTTGGCTCAAAACACACCAAAAATGTAGCTACCCTCTAGATTTGGAAAAAAAGCAACTGCTTCAAACCCTCGTAGATATGACATTTGGAGTCCAAATCATACCAAACAAAATACAAAACTGACTTTCTTGATAGCTCTAAATCTAATTAAAACAATGATTTGCTCTAGGATGCACTGAATGACACCTCAAGGCACAAAATCTCTCAAGAAGAGGAAAGGGGATTATAGGTCTGGAGCTCTGATACCATGTTAGAGTTTCCAATAAACTCAATAAAACCAAGATCACCTACAAAACCTCTAGATTATCCTTCTACAAGGATAAAATAAAACATGCAATAGAGATTTGCATAAAGATATACAAATAATATTATTAGGAATAACGAATTACATGAGATAAATTTATTTTTTAAAGCAAGATAAAAAAACCCTAAAAGGAAAACCTAATTAGGATCTAAGTAAACTTAATAAAGTGTAATTATATATTTAATTGCACCAATTACCCCCTTAAGTTCAACTTAGGGAGAATAAGAAACATGCAAATAATGCAAGGATGGATGCATGAAAGCATGAACAGGTCCCATGTACATATGCAATGCAAAAGAAATAGAGAATGCAACCAAGGGATGAAAAGATGGAAGACTCCATGAGACCCCCCAAATACACCATCCATCACATACATACATTAGAAATTCCCCCATAAGAGGGAAATATATGATGAAAGAATCTAGAAGCTATGTGTATCTTGATGTTGATGTCAAACTATGACTAAAACTGATCCATAGGAGTAAGTACCATGAAGATTATGGGACATTAACCATAAAATGAATGGCCCTCAAAATGAGTGTGGCATGATGTGAATCTAATGTGATTTAGGATCATTAACCATAGGTTCTCAATCTGAGATGTGAACTGATGCAAAGAAAAATGTGTCAAGTCATAAGCAAGATGTGGCCAAAAGAAACTACAAAATCCAAATACAACGCATGCGAGTTGTCATCAATATGAAGATGGGATCAAACTGCATGCCATGTGACTACATTCTAATCTAATTATTATGCAAGAAGCCCCCCTGATGGAACTTTATTGAAGTTCATTTATTATAATACCCATGTAAAAGGAGAACATGCAAAACATGTAGAAATCAAAGAGAAATTCAAACCCAATGCATGCAAAAAGGAAATAGTGCATGCACAGATGAATGTTCACATCTTCCTCCATGAATAAAAAATGACCTTAGATCTATGTGGAGGATAGAATCATCTTTTCAACGCCATTTGAATCATGAAAATATGATAACCGAGGTAAAAATGAATTTTTGAAAAAAGGGTAAATTTTGCTAGTTGACAATACAGATATGGCCCTTCTAATTTGATTTTTAAAAAATCTACTCGTTGCATACAAAAAAATGGATACACGGATAATATTTTGATGTTGCCAACAAAACCCAAAAAGCTTTTTTGAATCCAAAAATCAAAACATACTATTTGGTAAAAAAATAAACTTCGCTTGTAGGGAAAATAGTTGTGTGGACTACTTTGATAGTTGATTTTGCAAAATCTGCTCACTATCTCCAAATGGTATTTTGTGATTTTGAACAAAACCCATAAATCATTTTTTCTCTAAAATACACAAAGAAAAAAGATATTGTCTGTTGTAGATACCCATGAGCCTTCAAAGATTCCCAAAAAAACCTCTTGATTGAATTTCTCCCAGATTTGAGAAGGGGATTGCAAATCAAGGATCTGATACCATGTTGAAGTTGAGAAAAAACAACTTCAAAGCTCCCAAGGATCAACTACAATCAAACACCTGCCACATAAAGAGAGAATAGAAAAGCTATGAAGGCCAAGAGCTATTGATCCAAAAAATCATGAATCATATTAATGTGCATCTTCTAATGATTATGCAATATAGAATCATTATAAAAGGATTTAATTAACCAAGAAACCCTAGGTGAAGATAAAATAAGATCATGACATGTGTCCTCATCTTATGACATGAGACATATAAAGAACATGACCTAAGTAAGCTTAAGTAATTAGAGGAAAAGGAACCTAATAATTAAATAAATAAATAATTAAGAAATACCTTTTACTCTAACATTTGGCAAGCCTTAGGGTAATAGCTTTAGAAAAAAATTGGAAATGGTATTGTAGAGGGAGATAGGTCTAAAATCTGAAAAATGAGGAGGGAGTTTTGACTTTGGGAATAAGAGAAATATGAGTGATATTGAGCTCTTTTAACATTGCAATGTTTCTACAAGATTCTTCTAGAGCCAACTAGATATCTCTTCCCACAAAATCCCAGCATTTCTAATAGAAAAGCATGGTGAAACCATCTGGTTCGAGAGATTTATTTGGGCCAAGTGAAAAAACTACAATTTTAACTTCATCCAAGGATAATGGAGCCAAGAGAAACTTTCTATCATTTGGACTAAGTATCTTTGGGATGAAATTTAAAAATTATTGTTCTTTTCCAACCACATTAGGGTCTTGATTCACTGGTTTGGTAAGGAGGTTGGGAAAGAATAGAACGACCTCATTTTGAATTTGCTAATCATCTTTTAGAATTTCATTAGATGCAAAATTCATAGAAAATATTGTGTTAGCATTACGTCTGACCTTGATTGAGTTGTGAAAAATGGAAGGTCGCCTCCAAAAAATAGGAATGAAGAGCATCCATATGGTAAGTGCTCCATCTCACTGAAATTTAATTTTTGCATCCGAAACTATATAGAAACAAATACTATATGCATAGCTCACCCCAATTCAGACCCAAGGAAGCATTAGCACCAACAATAGAAACCCCCCATAATGTTGACAAGGGAGACATGTGATAGGTACACTAAAACTAAATGCCAAAAAGAAGTGCATGAAGAAGAATCAAGAACATTTGAACGTGCAAACATGAAAGTACCAACATAAATGAAGGGTGTGAAAAGAAAAGGCACACACACATGAGGTTGATGTCGTGGAAGGAACACTCACTTGACAAAGGTATCATGGGAAACAAAGGAAAACATCAACCCCCATGACAATTTATCTCATAGTGTGAGTACAATAAGGCACAAAATGATGTGCAAGATCCTAAAAAGTATACACCAGAATGTTGAGACACTTTATTTCAGTGTGCTTACATAATAATAATGCATATAATGGAAGCCTATAATGTCCAAAAAGGGACTACATGTTGAAAATACAATTCTCTAATAGAAAAAAATGAAACTTGTAGCACTATGATGAAGTACATGAAAAAACACGCACATTAAAAAAGACACCTAAAAAAGAGTTCAGATGCAAAAGATATGGCCCATCGAAGTCTCCAAAACAAGAACTGCACAACAACAACACTAAGAAAACCAAATTCTAGAAAAAAACCAGAAGTCCAAACTAGAAACTGCCTACACCACTACGAAAAGCATGAAATTCTACCCCATATCAAAAATGATTGCACTGGAAAAGACCATCGTATGACATAGATAGGGCCTCTAGAATATGAGATGCAAAAAACAAAAGCCCAATGACGAAGGGTTGAGTAGGGAAATAGAGCATATCCACCAAATTTAGCAAAAATTACCCCCAAATGTGGAGGTCCCTCAATTTTAGAGTCTGAAAAAATCTCCTCCAAGTACAGGGATAGTTTGTTTTATTGCAAAAAAATTACAAAATTTGACTTTTTTATTTTAAAGTTAAAAAAAAAAGCTATCAAAAAACTATTATATTTTTTAATAAATATATATATATATATTATATATTTTTTAATAAATATATATATATATATATTTTTATAGAAAAAAACATATTTAAAAAAACTTTTGGTAAAAAAAATTATATTAAAAATTTTGTGTTGGGGCCAGTGGAGCCACCAACCCTGCATGGGGCCTAAGGGAGTGTACCCCAACAGTACCCCTCCATAGGGGGGTGAGGCCTAAGGTGTCGTTGCCTGCTGCATAGTGGCAGGGCAACAGTACCCCTATGGATACCCTATAGCCCAATAAAAATTAATATAATTTAAAAAAAAAAAGCAAAAAAAAAGATTTTTTGTGGCCTTAAAGGCTTTTTAACCTCTTTTAAATAAGTGTAGGAAAAAAAATTAAAAAAATAAAAATATTTTCACCTCAATCTACGTGTTGGGGAGGCAATACAACTGTCGTGGCAAAAAAAATTGGCTCAGAAGCTCTTGACATGGATTTTGGTGATTTGATAGATGATCTTAAGATTTTTGGGCCTTCTGAGCGTGATGGAAATATACGTTTGGGATCAAAATACACCAAAAATGTAGCTACCCTCCCTATCTAGATGATCTAGGTGGATACTTTTCACCAAAATTTGAAGTGTTCCACATGCTCCAGATTTTAGCACCATCTTGAAGAGATAAAAAAATGGAACCCAACGCAACTTGAATGGGCAAAAACAGAGCTCGTATGCTCAAGTTATGACCGGTCAAAGATGGGGTCAAATTGGGTATATAGGCCAATTAGAAAGGTGAAAAATTTTGATCATCTCAAAAATGGTCAAAAATAGCATCATGTCGAAGAGCTCATTGCCATGATTCCAACGTTGTTCGTTTCGTCGAAAACAGAGTCCGTATGCTAAAGTTACACCAAGTCAAAGTTTTGGTCAAAGGGTTGACTAGTCAAAATGATGATGTCAGCATGTGGCGTGGCAGTGGTGAGGTGGCAGGTGGTGACATGGTAGTACCTTGATGATGTGGACCAGTCACGAGTTGACATGTGGCACTGGCAGGTGATGACGTGGACCAACCGTATTTTGACACGTCATTGTGTGAGCGAATAGAATGGTACCACATGGACCAATGAAATGGTGTCATGTGACACCCCTTGGCATCCTTTAGGCGGAGAGCTTTGAACACTTGACCTCCCCCTTCCTATTTTCAAGCTCCACCACTAAACCACATAATTTCCTTATGAATTATAGGGGAAGCAGTTTTATCTAAACATTTCATAAAGCTATTTTGGGAGTAAAAGAGATTCAAACTCCTAAATTCCCTCCTACAAATCCCCCCAACCACCATTGGGCCACATATTGTTGGCGGATTTGGAGGGCACTTTATCTTATTTAATTAGAAGCTAAGCCTGAAATATATGGGCCAAACCACTTAAAATAAAATGCATAAAGATTTTAAAATGGGCTCGAATATATTAAGCCCAAAGGATTTTTAAAGAATATTTTGAAAACTAAAATCTCCAAATTTAAATAATATTCCCTATAATTAAAGAGGGAATCTCTTAAAATTTTAACTTAAACCCTTTTTTAAGAGTGCCAAGCCTGAATAAGAGTGGCTTGAATAAAATGCAAATAATATTAAAAGATTATTAAAGAGATGTTTAAGGAAATAATAAGGGGTTAAGAACTTTTTAAAGGATATTAAAGGGGGATTATGTGAGATTTTCAAAGATTTCATATTGTAAAGGGGGATTTTTGAAGGATTATCTCTATAAATAGAGATATTATGAAGACTATTATTTGTAAATGGGAGATGTGCAATATTTTGTAAATCATATGGTTGTAAACCATATTGGGAAATTTTTATGTATAAAAAGGGGTGAGAGTTAGGAGTTTTGGTAACCAAGTGGTGACTTAAAAGAATTATGAATTGTGGAGAGAATTTTTATGGAGATTCTGAGTGTCTGAATCTGTGCATCGAAGGAGTGTTACTCTGTTGCACTTGAAGGAGGAAGACTTTTAAACTCTTGAAGACTCGACATTGTATTTTATTGATGCCTTGTAATCAGTTTGGAGCATAATCAAGGATTGGTCACTCTGTTGGAGAGGGACCTGGAGACGTAGCCATATTGGCAAACTATGTTATCAACTTGTTTTTTGTCTTCTCTCTTCTATCTCTTTTATTTGGTTCATCACTTTATTATTGCTATTTTTGTTTAAATCATTTTAATTACATTATTACATTTTAAGACCTTCAATTTTAATCATTGTAAAAGTTATTATTCACGTGCAACAGTCCTAGATCCTATCTTCAGATCAAGTGGTATCAGAGCTTTGATGTGACTAGTGTTTGTAGAGGTGAATGATAACACAATCCAAGAGCCAATGAGGTGAAGGAACGCTTGTAGAATACAATCCTGAGATCAGTAAACGAAGAACTTTGCCAAGGATGGAAGGATCAAAAGTTGGCAAAATTTGAGAGCTTGATGAGAAGAGTTTTCAAAAATATTTTCTCGAAATGAAGGCAATGGTAGAAGTTCTTTTTCAGGAAAGGCAAGAAAAGTGGGAATGGAAGAAGCGTGAAAAAGGAGATTCGTCAAAGTGAGAAAAGCATGAAGATCGGAAGGATAAAGGGAAAAGACCAAGAGGTGACGATGAGCCTCCAGATACTCCTTTTTCTCCATCTTCTCCTTCTTCTCCATCTTCTCCTTCTTCTTCTACTGATTCTATTTCTTCTACTAATCCTTTCAAGGTTGCACATAAGCCTAAAATTAAATTGGATGTAAAATTTGATCTACCTAAGTATTGTGGGGAATTAAATGCTGAGAAATTAGATGATTGGGTTCAACAAGTAGAAGTGTACTATAGAGTTCAAGGCCTCTTAGATGATGCTTCTAGGATCCAGTTAGCTACTTTTCGATTGGGAGAAACAACTCTCACCTAGTGGGAGAGTAGAACTCGGGAAAAATATTCACAACATGGTAGAGTCAATTTAACTTGAGAAAAATTTGTTAATGCTCTTAAGAAGAAATTTTATCCCCTAGGCCATATGCAATAGTTAATGATGGACTGGAAAGCTTTTAGGTAAGGGAAAGGTCAAACTTTCCAAGAGTACACCCATGAATTTAGGAAAAGGGCTATTGCATTGAATGTCCCATTGTACACCCAGGACACTTTGCTTAAGTACATAGGTGGTCTTCACTCTTATCTAAGAAATTCTATTTTTGTTTTGAACCCTAGTAATCTGGATGAAGTATGTGTACAAGCCACACACTTAGAGTCAAGAGGTAAGAGTGCGTTCATTGATAAGTCTGATAAGAAGCCATCTAAGCTTGAAGGTAAATCTGAAGATAAAGGAATGAGGAAGAAGACAACTACCATTAAGAAGAAGTATGATAAAATCTCATGCTCTCATTGTGACAAGCAAGGTCATGATGAAGATCATTGCTGGCAATTGCATCCAGAATTGAAGCCAAAATGGGCTCGTAAACAGAAAGGTAAGGAGTCTGCAAATGTTGTTATGGATCTTGGTTCAGAGTCTGAAGATGAAACTAAGATAACAACAATGGGATTGAAAGGTAAGGCTTCTAGTGCCAATTTTTTTGTTGCTAGTTGTGCTTCTACTTCTCAAATCTATGATGTCCTTGAAGATAAGAAAAGAAATGAACTTTTTCACGTAAGGTTTGTTGCTAAGCACACTAAAATTGATACTCTCATAGATAGTGGATCTCAAATTAAATTAATCTCATAAAATGTTGTAAGGAATTTGGGATTGGAAGCTACACTACATCATAAACCTTGTCCACTAGGTTGGGTTTGCAAAAATAATGAATTGCAAGTAACATGACAATGAACTTTAAGATTCACAATCACAAGTAAGTATGTTGATGAGGTGTAGTTTGATGTGGTTTCACTAGGTGTCTATGGGATAGTGTTGGGTAGCCCTTATTTATATGATCGGAAGGCTATTTTTTATAGGGAATTTAATCATTATCACTTGTTTAAAGATGGTATCAGGTATATTGTACATTCTCACAAAATCAAGACTGATAGATCTTTTGCAAACATAAGGCAGTTGAAAAGGGTGATTAATGCAAGCAAAGATTTGTCTCTTATGTCTATTAATTCATGTGGTTCTCAACATGAACTTGAGGTAATCAAGGCTAATCAGATGTTGCAAGATACACCAACATAGAACGTGAGGAAACAGTAAATGAAAGCATTGATGATCCAAGTCCGCAACCTATGGTTGAGAATTTAGAGGTTCCCTTGAATAAAAATGTTCCTGATGTGAAAGATAGACATTTTGTTGATTCATTCTCTTTCATATATGCATTGTTATTCATCTTGATATTAGTCAGTTTTTATTGGTTAATGGTTGTAATAGTTGATGTAGATGCTTATGGAAGTGATAGAATGATGTATATGTTCAATAATGTTATTGCAGTCTCGATCGTGGTGTTGAGCCAGGTGTACAAATGGAAAGTGGATACAGGACAAGTGGGGAGGCCATGCCCTCACTTAAATTCTAAATAAATGTAACTTTTGGAGGTTCAAAATCTCTCCAGTAGGGAGGACTGATCCAGGTGGATACTTTTCACCAAAAATTGAAGTGTTCGACATGCTCCATATTTTAGCGCCATCTTGAAGAGATCATAAAATGAAACCCAACGCAACTTGAATAGGAAAAAATGAAGCTCGTATGCTCAAGTTATGACCAATCAAAGTTGGGGTCAAATTGGGTACAGAGGCCAATCAGAAAGGTGAAAATTTTGATCATCTCAAAAATGGTCAAAAATAGTGTCATGTCGAAGAGCTCATCACCGTGATTCTAATGCCATTTGTTTCATTGAAAACAAAGTTTGTATGCCAAAGTTACGCCAAGTCAAAGTTTTGGTCAAAAGGGTTGGCTAGTCAAAATGATGATGTCAACATGTGACATGGCAGTGGTGACGTGGTAGGTGGTGATGTGGCAGATGGTGACATGGCAGTAGCTTGATGACATGGACCAATCACAAGTTGACATGTGGCATTGGCAGGTGATGATGTGGACCAACTGTATTTTGATACATGTCATTGTGTGAGCGAATAGAATGGCACCACATGGACCAATGAAATGGTGCCATGTGGCACCCCTTGGCATCCTCCAAGTAGTTGGTTTGTTAAAAAATTTATGGAGAGGTTTGAACACTTGACCTCCCCCTTCCTATTTTCAAGCTCCACCACTAAACCACATAGTTCCCTTATGAATTATAGGGGAAGCAATTTTATCTAAACATTTCATAAAGCTATTTTGGGAGTAAAAGAGATTCAAACTCCTAAATTCCCTCCTACAAATCTGCCCAAAACTATTATATTTTTTAATGAAAAATATATATAAAAATAAATAAATAAAAATTATAGAAAAAATATTTATTTAAAAAAACTTTTGGTAAAAAAAATTATATTAAATTTTTTGTGTTGGGGGCAGTGGGGCCGCCAACCCTGCGCAGGGCCTAAGGGGGTGTACCCAAATAGTACCCCTCCATAGGGGGGTAAGGCCTGAGGTGTCGCTACCTACCACATAGTGGTAGGGCAACTGTACCCCTATCGATACCCCATAGCCCAACAAAATTTAATATAATTTTTTTTTAAAAAGCAAAAAAAGATCTATCATGGCCTCAAAGGCTTTTAAATTTTTATTTTTTTTAAGTGTAGGAAAAAAAAAATTAAAATGAAAATATTTTCACCTTGATCTATGTGTTGGGGAGACAATACAACTACTGTGGCAAAACAAATTTGGCTCGGAAGCTCCTAACATGGATTTTGGTGATTTGATAGGTGATCTTAAGATTGTTTGGCCTTCTGAGCATGATGGAAATATACGTTTGGGATCAAAATACACCAAAAATGCAGCTACCCTCCCTATCTGGAAAAAAACAATCACTTCAAACCCTCATAGATTTGACATCTAGAGTCCAAATCAAGCCAAACAAAATGCAACACTGACTTTCCAAATAGCTTTGAATCTAATAGAAAACATTGATTTGCTCTAGGATGCACCGAATGACAGCTCAAGGCACAAAATCTCTCAAAAAGTGGAAAGAGGATTATAGGTCTAGAGCTCTAATACCATGTTAGAGTTTCCATTAAAGTCAATAAAACCAAGATCACCTATAAAACCTGGATTAGCCTTCTACAAGGATAAAATCAAACATGCAAGAGAGATTTGCACAAATATGTGCAAATAATATTATTGGAAATAATGAATTACAAGAGAACTTGCTTTTATAGAGCAAGATGAAAAACCCTAAAAGGAAAACCTAATTAGGACCTAAGTAAACTTAACAAAGTATAATTAAATATTTAATTACACCAACACCCCCTCTTAAGTGCAACTTAGGGAGAATAAGAAACATGCAAATAATGCAAGGATAAATTCATTAAATCATGAATTGGTCCTTACTACAAGGTCATGTTAGGTACCCATGTACAAATACAATGCAAAAGAAATAGAGAATGCAACCAAGTGATGAACAAATGGAAGACTCCATGAGACCCCCCAAATACAGCATTCATCACATAGATACATTAGAAATGCCCCCATAAGAGGGAAAGATATGATGAAATAATCTGGAAGTTATGTGTATCCTAATGTCAATGCCAAACTGTGACTAAAATTGATCCATAGGAGCAAGTACCATGAAGATTTTGGAACATTAACCACAAAATGAATGGCCCTCTAACTAAGATATGACCCGATGTGAATCTGATGTGATTCAAGATCATTAACCATAGGCTCTCAAATGTGAACCAATCCAAACCAAAATGTGTCAAGTCATAAGCAAGATGTGGAAAAAAGAAACTACATAGTCCAGATACAACTCATGCGAGTTGTCATCAATATGAAGATGGGATCAAAGTGCATGCCATGTGACTACATTCTAATCCAAATATTATGCAAGAAGCCCCCCTGATGGAACTTTATTGAAGTTCATTTATTATAATACCCCATGACTGTAAAAGGAGAGCATGCAAATCATGTAGAAATCAAAAATAAAATGAAAACCTAATGCATATAAAAAGGAATTAGTGCATGCACAGATGAATGTTCACCTCTTCTTCCATGAATAAAAAATGACCTCGGATCTATGTAAAGGATAGAATCATATTTTTGATGCCATTTGAATCACGAAAATATGATAGCCGAGGTAAAAATGATTTTTTGAAAAAAGGGTAAATTTTGCTAGGTGACAATACAAACACGACCCTTCTTATTTGATTTCTAAAAAATATACTTGTTGCATGCAAAAAATAATGGATACCTAGATAATATTTTGATGTTGCCAACAAAACCCAAAAATCATTTTTGAATCCAAAACTCAAAACATACGATTTGGTAAAAAATCAAACTTCATTTGTAGGGAAAAATAGTTGTGTGGACTATTTTGGCAATTGTTTCTACAAAATATGCTCACTATCTCCAAAATCTAGTAGGTATATAGATGGTATTTTGTGATTTTGAACAAAACTCAAAAATTATTTTTTCTCAAAAATACAAAAAGAAAATGATATTATATGTTGTAGATGCCCACGAGCCTTCAAAGATACCCAAAAAAACCTCTTGATTGAATTTCTCCTGGATTCGAGAAGGGGCTTGCATATCAAGGATTTGATACCATGTTTAAGTTGAGAAAAATCAACTTAAGAGCTCCCATGGATCACCTATAATCAAACACCTGTCACAAAAAGAGAGAATAGCAAAGATATGGAGGCCAAGAGCTATTGATCCAAAAAAGCATGAATCATAATAATGTGCATCTTCTAATGATTATACAATAGAGAATCCTTATAAAAGGATAATTAACCTAGAAACCCTAGGTGAGGATAAAACAAGATCATGACATGTGTTCTTATCCTATGACATGAGACATATAAAGAACATGACCTAAGTAAGTTTAAGTAATTAAAGGAAAAGGAACCTAATAATTAAATAAATAATTAATTAGGAAATACCTTTTACTCTAATATTTGGCAAGCCTTAGAGTTATAGCTTTAGAAAAAAATTATAAATGGTATTGTATAGGGAGATAGGTCTAAAATCTACAAATGAGCAGGGAGTTTTGACTTTGGGAATAAGAGCAATATGAGTTGTATTGAGCTCTTTTATCATTGTGTTGTTTCTACGAGATTCTTCTAGAGTCAACCAAATATCTCTTCCCATAAAATCCTAGCATTTCTAATAGAAAAGAACAGTGAAACCATCTAGCCTAGAAACTTTATCTAGGGCAAGTGCAAAACTACAGCTTTGACCTCATCCAAGGATAATGGGTCCAAGAGAAACTTGTTATCATCTGGACTAAGTATCTTTGGGATGAAATTTAAAAATTCTTGTTCTTTTCCAACCACATCAAGATCTTGATTCGTCGGTTTGGTAAGGAGGTTGGAAAAGAATAGAATGGCCTCATTTTGAATCTCCTAATCATCTTTTAGAAGTTTATTAGATGCAAAATTTATAGAAAAGATTGTGTTAGCATTACGTCTAACCTTGACTGAGTTGTGAAAAAATTGGTATTCCTATCCCCCTCTTTTAACCAAATTTCTCTTGACTTCTGCTTCCAATATATTTCTTCTCTAGCTAGAACTTCTTTGAGTTCCTTTTGAAGTTGGTTTTGTTGATGGAATGATTCATTGTTCATACCCTTTTGGATGACTTGTTCATTGAGCACTTGAATTTTCTGAATAAGAAGATTTTTTTGTTCAAATATATTTTTGAAATGGAGATGGTTCCATTGTTTGATTTTCCCTTTTATGAATTGGTTATTTTTTGCTAATTGGTAAAGTCTGGAGCCTACTACGAATGGTGTATTCACCCACCATTTTTTGAGGCAAAGCAGAAAGTTATCATCCCTGAACCACATATGTAAATTTGAAGGATGATTTAAATTTATCCAACTAGATCGGGTAATGATTTGAACCTAAGAATGAGATGATGGAAGAGGCATGTTTAAAATTAGTGTTGGTCCAAATTATGGAGAGGAGAAATCTATCCAACATCTTTGCAATGAGACAAAAAAAATTCCTTCTAGTTTTCCAAGTAAATTTACAATTAGTTGGTAAATAATCAATCAATGTGTTATCCAAGATAAATTTGGAAAAGTCCTCCATTGCTTTTGGAGAGGGAATGACACCTCCATTTTTCTCTTTCAGGGATGCAATAGCATTAAAATCCCCTCCTAAGATAATAAATTCCTCCCTTAACAAAAATAGGTTTGTCAAAGAGTCCCATACCTATTTCTTGCCACTAGTCGATGTAGGTCCATAAACATTGAATATCCAAAATGTATGTTGATAACATTGAATCTTGATGAGCATCCACCATTGTTGGTTGCAATGAACTCCACCTTAACCTTGCATAGATCATATAAGACTTCTAGACCTCCTGATGCCCCTGCTATAGGAGTATGAAGCACTTCCCATTTGGACCATTTAGTTAGGATTTCTTTGTTTTGTTCATCTAAAAATTTAGTTTCTTGTAGTAAAAAATATCGGCATCGCTTGAATCAATCTGGCACTTAATCAAGCACATTTTTTTAGAGGAATTTAAGCCCCTAACATTTCATGAAAGGACCTTCATTGGTCTCAAGGAGAGCGACAGGCCCTCCTCGGTCTCATATTCAGATTTTTGTCCAGGGTAGTATGCAAACCAATTGTGATCTCTTCTTGCATTTTCCTTGTCTTGTACTTTTTCCTTTCTTTGTATTTATTTTAAGAGACAAGGTAGTCACATCAAATTGAGACTGTGAGATTGAAAGTGACTAGGAGTAATCAAAATCATTCAATTCCTCATTAATTTCATCAATGATTTTTCCTCCAACTTCCACTAAGATCTATTCTACCATTGTTGGCAGAGACCTTGAGGAGAGAACTTGAGAGCCCAGAGGAATGTATTTTATAATATTTTGGTTGAGATTTTTTGTAAGTAGAACTATTTCCATGGCATTCCAAGCCATATGGTTGGAGTTAGGAGGAGTATTTAGTTCCATAGCCTTTAAAAAAGTGTTTTGAGATAACAATCCTCCAAACTACTTAACTGAATCTTCAACCATCATATCTGGGACTACTGAAGAAACACCCTGAGTCATTGTTTCCTCTACCTCTAAGTTTTGGATCATACTATTAGATTGTGTATTCCAACTAACATTTTCCAGTTCCTATAAATCTATAAATTCCAACATTTCATTCAACTACACTGGAACTTCATTCTCCTTACTGCAAGATGGTACTTGTAGAGCAGAAAAAACCTTTTCCATTTGGACATCCAATAGATCCTTCTCTCCCATTAGCTTTTTGGAGAAATTTCCTCTGAAGCCTCAACACTATTTTATGCAACTACTTTAGCCATTGAAAAAATCTCTGGAAATATGATAAAATCATCCTTGGAAAGGATTATTTTATTAACTAGTATGCTTTCCTGATCCTCATAGGCCTCCCAAGATTTTGTAGTTTGATACAAAAATTTGGTGCTAGGGTGAATCTTTAGATGGCAAGAATGACATTCTATTTCGATCCCTTCAAGAAAAAATTCTTAACGCTAGGTCCCATTCCTAGAATGGATTTAAAAAATCCCATGGAAGAGGTTTAGTGGTGTCTAATAAAATGCAGAGCCTAATCAAAGCTTCGATATTGTCAAAACAGGTCTAATCAAGCTTCATGAAGATACCCATTTAATTTCCCATGATTTCTACTATTTGAAGATATATGTATTCAAGTGGTAGGGCTAGTAGTTACACCCAAATGGCACAAACTTTATCACTGTAGATGAAGGGTCAAATTTGGGGATCCAGGGTTGAATATATAGTCCCGCACTTGGGAAGAACCACATCTTCACTTTGAAGACAACATCCCTTGTTTGCTTCGAGGAAAAATAGAAATAAATAACCCCTTACCCTTATCTATGAAATGAACTTCATTAGCTCCTACCCAATGGTCATCAACCCATCTAGTCAAAACATTTTTGGTAGGGTTAATATTCTAAAACTTACCAATAGATTTTTCACAAAGTTCCTTGATTTGGAAGTTGAGGTGTTCTTCCAAGAATGTCACCTGGATGACACCTCCTAGGATTTTTTAGTTTTATTGGGCCCCCTATGCATTGCTTAGCTGGTAAGTTTGTATTCTTTTGTTGTAACTGAGGTCTCAGGTTCATGTCATTAAGTTGAAAGTTGGGACTTGTGTTTTCCTTATTATGGCACCTGACTAGTTTTTGAGTGGGTTTTTGAAACCATGGTTCCTTGGCAAAGGAGGATTAAAGGGGACACCAAATGGACTTGGTTTCGGGATGGACATATTATTAGGGAATGTTGCAAGTCCCTTCCCACCTTCCAATATCTTTGAGAGAGTACTTGTGGGCCCTAGAATTTTAAGATGGCATGATTGTTGATGATAGGATGTATGAGTTTTCCAACCTGCAAAACCCTTCCCACTATTCCATATCCTTAAAAAAGGGCTTACATAAACCCGACCCTTGGACTATGTTGTTGATGATTTTCTAAAAATTATGTAGTCTTCTACATAGTCCTACCATCTAGAAACAATTGCCATGATGCTTCTGTGAAACAAAATTTTGAAAAATGACCATTAGGAGCATTTCACACTTGAAGATTTTCCATGTTTCTTTAAAAACATGAGAAAATTTATTTGAGGGAGTTTGAAATTTTCAAATTAAAACAAGAAAAGTGTTTATAAAAAAATCACTTGAAGAAGGGAAAATGTGATCAAATCAAGGGTCCAATATAATAATTCTTCATGATCCAATCCACTTGAACCATAGGTAAGATCAAACTTTATTTTATTTCCTCTTGTTAGTAACACCCCTTAGAAAATTTATCCTCTACACTCATTTTTCCTTCTCTTGAATTGGAAGCTTCATCGTCACTTGGTTCCTAGATTGGTATCTCATCACATAGGCATCTTACCCTAGGTTTTTTCCTAACCCTCACATGGTCTCCAACTCTCCCAAACTTACTTCAATGGCTTTGATGATGATAGCCAATTCACCATCTTATCACTCCCTTCTCTAATATGAATTAAGGTAGGAATTTAAAAGATAATACCTAGTGAGGAACTAGCTACATTGTAACTAATCATTGAAACAACAAATAAATGTGAATTAACAATGATAGAAACAACATAAAATTAAGATCTCATATAATCTAGGAAAATATTTTTTTAATATGCATGCCTTCTACTCTACTTCATTATTTTGAATTGAGCCCATTTATAAATTTTATAAATAAAACTAGAAAAATTCAATTAACAATCAAGCTACGGTCCACTTTGGAAATTGAAGAGACATCACACACATTTTATCCTTATAATTTGAAATGGATATTTGTATGAGAATAAATTAGCTACAAAATAAAAATAAAAACTAAGAATATATTTAATTTTGGTACCCTAACTAGAGGGGCTCAAAACTCCTTGCTCATTGGGTGAAAATTGAACTAGTTGGTTGCATTAGAAATATTTCCATAAATTTATTTTGAATTGTTCTAAAAGGTAACATTAACTCTCACTATGTAATATCCCTTCAATAAAATGTTAATTCAAATCTGAAAATCTCCTTTTTAATCAAACTCAAATTAGAGCAAATTGGGTATACCAGAATGAACACCAAATTACACCAAATTGAAATTGGATATTGAGTAAACGAAGTGGAATGATATATTTCAGATATTATCATGGAATTAAATCAATATCTCTATCATATAAATCAGAAAAGAATATTGAACAACTGCACCAACAAATCTCCAAATTGAAAGCCAAAACTCACCTCGAAACTAGAGTAAACTCTACACAAAAACACCCCAACTTCATACAAAGTTTTTATTAGTAAATTACATGTATGAATACTGAAATGACATCAAAATATGATGCTCAAAACAGCAATACAAACTGAAACTAATAAATCTTCACTATGCACTCCAAACTTAATCAAACTCTTGCAATCAAAATGGAATAAGGAAAACAAATGAAAAGCTTTCAGCACAATGGTAATCTCTAGATGAAATTTAGTTTGGAGACCCTTAGAACCAATGTCTTTGAGCCTCAATCCCCTTGATTGATCAGCCCTGTAGATTTATCCTTCATTGGTTTACCAGCCTCTGAAGAATCGTCACAAACTATGAGAGAAAACAATGCATAGAATATGAAACCCAACTTGGAAAATAAGAAATAATATATCAAACCACTACCAACACCAATTTGGGTGCCAAAATCCCACATTCAAGGGAAGGAAACTTTAATTTGAAAGGTTGTAACTCCCGCTGACAAGAATAAGCAACCATAAAGATTGTAACTCCTACTACCAAGAGGAGAGTTTCCAATTTGACTATTAGCATGCTCCACTAGAAACCCATGCCCAACTTGGTCCTAAAAATATAATTTATGAATATTCATAAATTTTTCACCCAAAAATAATTTAATTAATTCACTTTGAAAACCCAAATTTCTCAATTCATCCATAGGCCTTGACTTGCTACTTAGGAAGCCGACTTTGCCAAAAATAGTGAATGTTATTTTTTAAAAAGAGGACATGACAAGTACTCCCTCCCAAATATTTCCTGTCCTCAAGCAATGAAGAATTGGATGGTTGATGTCTTATGTCCCTTCCCATGTTGCATCTTCAATGGGAAAATCTTTGTGTTTGATTAAGTGCTCAGTGATACCTTTGTTTCTTAACTTCCTCTCTCTCATTTCCAAATATCTTTCACGTATAAGTTCTACTTTCCCTCGTCATCTAAGGGTGAAAACTCAAGAGAAATCACATTTTTCCATCCCATCACTTTCTGGAGACAAGAAACACAAAAGACATTATATATTTTATAACTTGGTGGAAAATCTAGCTCATGGACTACTTCTCCTACCTTCTTGATGACTTTGTAAGGTTCATAGAATTTGGGCTTGAGATTTCCTACTCTAATTTTCTTTAGGGAACTTTGCTTATATGGTTTCAAACTTACAAAAAACAAAAAACCATCCTCAAAGACTCCTTCTGATCTCTTCTTATCTACATACAATGTTTGTTGATCTTGAGCATGAAGCTTTTCTGAGTGACCTCAGAATCTCTTGAATTTGATGGAAAAATTCACTTGTTGCTAGGACTCTATTATTTGAAAACAATAAATAAATATAGCATCATAACCACAGAGAGCTTAAAATTGAGATATTCTAGTAGACATGTGACAGAACTTGTTATAGCAATGCTCCCCTAAATGCAGCCATTTAACACAAGAACCATGTTGATGATGTGTCACTTTGATCATAACTAAAAAATCAACATACTCAAAGTGTAATCTCCTCTCTTGGAACCTCAAAAATTAAACACCATCAAAACTAATATTGAAATCAATTCCATGAAGTATATACTACCAAGGCAACTCAAAGAAAAGCACATCAACAAACTCATAACCAATAACAGTCCTAGATAACATAAAAGATACCCTTCTCAACCATAAAACATAAAACCCATCATTACTATCACATCTCTAAAAAATTCCAACTAGGAGATGCCTTTGTTGTCACCAACCAAAATCGTGACACTAACATGTACCCTCGAAGTGTCAAACGAAAGGTTCTGAACACACCAACACATTCAAACCACTACAAGAATTAAGATATTGTTCGATGTTGTGGTTTTTTTGCTGATATGTGGTTGTCATTAATGTCAACACTATTAGCATAAATGCATTTGAAGTTGTATATGTTGAGGATATTGAGAAAATTGTAAAGAAATAAGTTGCAGGTTGTCAGTGGTAAAGTGAAGTTCAATTTGTCGGTATTTTTTGTATGTTGATGATAAGAGGTTGTGGACTAAAGGGTTTTTTTCTGAGTGTATCTAGTCTATCCACGTCGAGTTTCGGAGATTAGCATGAAGATTTGATCTAGTTATGAATATTTCCATTCAGACAGTTTTTTTGTTTCTTCAGTCGGTGTTCCTGATTGAGGAGATACTATTTCAGTTAGTTCAGTTGTTGTGGATGATTCTCTAGTGATTCATGTTGCTTGTGGATGTTTCTAGATCATGCTCTATCTTTTTTGCATGTCTACATTGATCGTTGTGATCGTGGTTGGTGATTTTCTTTTGCGTATTCATGTTTTTCTTGTCCTTGGTTGACATGGTGTTGAAGCGTGTTGTGGGTCTTCGAGGAGTAATTAATTGAAGTTTTTTCGTGTTGGAGATATTTTTTTGGGTCCTCACTAAATTATGGCCGACTTTGGTTGATTAGCATTGATAATATTTAATGATTTGGGCCGACAGTTTATATTCATTTCATTATTTCTTTGTGGCCTACTTGTAGCAATGAAATTTCATGTTGCAGATATATAAGAGTGAATGTTTATTCGAATTGAAGCACGAATGTATACAGGAGTGGATTCTGAGTGTGTGTGTATGTGTGAATACCATTTGAAGGCAAAGAAAAGTGTGAATAATTGTGAAGAAGTGTGAAGAAGAGTGAAGAAGAGTGAATAAGTGTTCATGTGCTTAATTGGAACTATAATCAGGCATTAGCAGATGTTATTTTCTCAGTTCAAAATCTGGATGGCTTTAATGTAAATCTCTTTGTAAGACAGTGTGTCTTCCCTTGTAATTGAGTAGTGAGCTCTAGGCAGTGTGCCTGAATGCATGTGTATTCCCCACATTTCATTTTCATTATACTTTTAACAAGGTATAATCTTGTGGACTGATCTCCACCATGGTTTTTCCCCTAACAAGGTTTCCATGTAAAAAATATTGGTGTTATGTGTGTTTCTAATGTGTTGTTGATTCATGCTTTCATGGTTAATTATCGTATCTAAGAATAAGGTTAATAAGTTGAATAAGTTTTGAATTTTTGTGACAATTGATTCACCCCCCCTCTTAGTTGTCTACCCTTGTATTGCCAACAATTGGTATCAAAGCAGGTTCCTTGGAAGAAGTTTAACATCTTAAGGTAATCCAGGATGGCAAGTTACAAGAAGGATAGTTTGAGATTTGATGGAAAAAATTATTCTTTGTGGAAGACTCGAAGGGAGTGCCATCTGAGATGCATTGGTGAACCCTACTGGAGCATTACAAGTAATAGGTATGTTATCCCATTGAATAGTACATATGTTGAGTATAATATCTAGGCTAAGGAAGCTTTGTTAAGTGCTTTGACTAATTCTGAGATGAAAAATGTTATGGATCTAAAGATTTCTTATGAGATCTAGAAAAAGTTGGAAACCTTGTATGAAGGTGATGCTAATGTGAAGATTGCTAAGTTGCAGAGTTTGAAAGGGAAATATGAAAGGTTGAGAGTGGGTGATGATGAGAACATTAATACTTTCATGCAAAGAGTGAATGAACTTGTGTGTGGTATTAGATGTATTGGTGGAAAGATAGATGAATATGAGATTGTTGCTAAAGTGCTTAGATCCCTGCCTGATTCTTACAAAGTCAAAGCTAGTGCTATTGAAGAGCTCCAGACTGTAACAAACATAACCAGAGATACATTGGTTGGTAGGCTAACTGCTTTTGAGTTGAGTGAATTTGGTGATGCCCTTCCTAAGGTTGAATCTGCATTCAAGGCTACTACTTCTGGGAGAGATAGATAGAGATATGATCTGGGTGAGAGTTTATCTAGAAATAGATTCAAGTATGAGGATGAAATCAGATAGATTGAAGAAGAAGAAAGAGAGCTAGAAGAGTTGGATGCACTTATTGTCAAAAGAGTACCAAGAGGAAAAGGTAAGTATGAAGGAAAATTTCCTCTTAAATTCTTTTCTTGCAATAAGATAGGTCATTTTGCATCGAGGTGTCTGAAAAGAGTTGCTAAACCAAGACATAACAAGCCTAGATTTCAAAAGAAGTGTTACTATGTTGCTGATGAAGGCATGATAGATGATGAATCTGATAAAGGAAATAGAAGTGATGATGAATGGGTATTTATTGCTATCAAGGAAAATAGTCTTGTATCTACTAAATTTGTTGGTTGCACTAATGTGGAAAAATCCCTAGCTGCTCGAGTTGAAGAAAAAGATGAATGGGTGATTGATATTAGATGTTCAAATCATACGACAAGAGACAAAAGTAAGTTTGTAAGCTTGGAAAAGTATGATGGTGGCGTTGTGAGATTTAGTGATAATATAGCTAGTGTGATCCATTGAAGAGGTTGCATTTCTCTTGATGGTAAGCATAATACTGATGATGTTCTATATGTAGAAGGCTTGAAGCATAGTCTTTTGAGTGTTGGTAAAATGGTTGATAAGGGATACAATCTTCAATTCAAGGATGGAAAGTGCAGAATATTGAGTTTCAGAAATGAAATTGCATCAGGTACAAAGATAAAAGGTAATATCTTTCACTTGAGTGATGCTAGTAAAAGTTGTTTGATTGCTAAAGTTGATGAAAGTTGGTTATGGCATAGGAGGTTGTGTCATGTTGACTTTGATAATATTGTCAGGATAATAATTTGATTTTAGAGTAAAAAGAATTGTTCAAATGAATTGTTAGAGCTTGTGCATACTGATATGTGCGGTCCCTCTAAGGTCAGAAGTTTACAAGGTTACAAGTATTTCATGTTACTCATTGATGATTATTCTAGAATGGTATGGGTTACCTTCTTAAGGGAGAAATATGAAGCACTGGAAAAGTTCAAGATCTTTAAAGCTATGGTTGAGACAAAGACAGGTTTGAATATTAAATGTCTAAGATCAGATAGAGGTGGTGAATTCACTTATAGTGAATTTAATTCTTTTTGTGAAGAGTATGGAATAAAGAGACAATTATCTACACTGCGGACCCCTCAGCAAAATGGAGTTGTGGAAAGGAAGAAAAAAACAATTGAAGATGCTGCTAGAACTATGATGTTGGAAGGAAATGTTCCTCATATCTATTGGAGAGAAGTTGTGAGTACTGCTATGTACACACTTAACTGGGTACAAATCAAAGGTGATACTGGTAAGACCCCTTTTGAGCTATGGACTGGTCAAAAGCCTACTGTTAAATACTTCAAGATATTTGGAAGCAAATGTTATATTAAGAGAGATGAAGACATAGGAAAGTTTGATGCTAGGAGTTATGAAGGTATCTTTCTGGGTTATTCTACTAAAATCAAAGCCTACTGGTGCTACAATAAAAGATTAAAGAAAATGGTTGAAAGTCCAAATGTTAAGGCTGATGAAGACTTAGGTGCACCATCCAAAACCTGTGGATATGACTCTGATGATCAGGATGATAGTACAAATGAAGGAAAGCAAGTGCAAATCAATCTGGTAAATCAAAAGAATGAAGAAGAAGAAGGAGAAACTGGTGAAAGAGCATATGAGAGATCAAAAGAGCTTGAAGTTGAAGAAAAACCTACGAAGACTCTGAGGTATGTAAGATTGAGTCATTCAGAAGATTAGATTATTGGTGATAAGAATAAAGGTGTCCAGACTAGGAGAAATATTGCAGAAGAATATTGCTTGATTTCAAAAATTGATCCTAATAGTGTGAATGAAGCATGTAAAGATATGCATTGGATTGAAGCAATGAAAGAAGAGTTAAAACTGATTGAAAAGAATGATACATGGATTCTTCCCAGACCTAAGGATAAGAATGTAATTGGAACTAAATGGGTCTTTAGAAACAAACTAAATGAGCAAGGTGAAGTGGTTAGAAATAAAGCAAGACTGATATGTAAAGGATATTCACAGATGGAAGGAATTGATTTTGAAGAGACCTTTTCCCTTGTTGCTAGAATTGAAGTTATAAGATTATTTCTTGTCTATGTTGCTCACAAGAACTACAAAGTTTATCAGATGGATGTCAAATCAACTTTTCTAAATGGTGAATTGGAAGAAGAAGTGTATGTTGAGCAACCTAATGGATTCTAGTTGACTAATAAAGAAGATATGGTGTGTCAGTTGAAGAAAGCATTGTATGGAATCAAGCAAGCCCCTAAAGCATGGTATGCAAGATTGGACAGGTATTTGTTGAAGCTTGGATTTAACAAAGTTACTGCTAATAGTAATCTATATTTCAAGATTAACAATGATAAATATTTGATTGTTGAAGTCTTTGTTGATGATATTATTTTTGGAGGAGATGATGCTTTGTGCATGAAGTTTGCTAATGAGATGCAAAATGAATTTTAGATGTCTATGATTGGTGAGATGAAATTCTTTTTGGGATTGCAAATTACTCAATTAGATAAAGTTATTTTTATATCCCAGTCCAAGTATGTGAAGGAATTGTTGAAGAAGTTCGGTATGGAAGATTCAAAGCTAGTTGGTACACCCATGGTGATCGGATGCAAGTTGACAACAAAAGATGATTCTCTAAAAGCAAATCAAACAAGATACAAATCAATGATTGGTGGATTGTTGTATTTAACTCAAACTAGGCCTGATATCATGAATGTTGTATGTATTGTTGCGATTTCAAGCTAATCTGAAAGAATCTCATGTGACTGTTATAAAGAAAAATTTTACATACTTAAAGAGAACTATTGATCTTGGCCTATGGTATCTTAAAGATGATGATCTTACTTTGAGTGCCTTTACTGATGTTGACTGGGCAGGAGATGTGAATGACAGAAAAAGTACTAGTGGTGGAGCATTTTTCTTGGGTAAGAAGGTAATTTCATGGTTAAGCAAGAAGTAGAATGCCATTTCCTTGTCTACTGCAGAGGTTGAATACATTGCTACTGCTAATAATTGTACTCAAGTCCTATGGATGAAGCAGCTGCTGAAGGATATTAGAGTTGTATATGATGAGCCTATTGCTATATTCTGTGATAATTCAAGTGCTATTAACATTTCCAAGAATCCGGTGTTGCATTCAAAAACAAAACATACATGTATCAAGTTTCACTTTTTAAGGGAGAAGGTAAGTGAAAAGGAAGCCAGATTGGAGTATGTGCCTACTAAGGAGTAGATTGCAGACATCTTTACCAAGTCGTTGCCTAAGGATACTTTTGAGTATCTCAAAGGGAAGTTAGGGGTGATTACCCCTCCTAATCATAACTAGGATGCAATGCAATATGTGCATCAGTCCATGCATTTTACAATCATATCTTGTTTCAGATTGATGTTGTGGTGGCTGCTACTCAGGGGGAGTAGTTAGATGTTCAAAAATTCAAATATGTGGTTCAAAGCTTAGAGATATTTGTCATTGATGTCAAAGGGGGAGAAAGTCATGTGAAAAACTGGTAATTATCTAAAAAGAAGAGTCATGTGGGAGAAGAGTCATCTGAAAGAGTTGAGGAGAAAAGAGTCAGAATCTAAGGGGGAGTAAGTGTTAGGAGTTAGTTGTGTTGATGGTGTTTTTCACATCATGTGTTGCCATCAATGCCAAAGGGGGAGATTGTTGGATGTTGTGGTTTTGTTGTTGATATGTGGTTTTCATTGATGTCAACACTATTAGCATAAATGCATTTGAAGTTGTATATGTCGAGGATATTGAGAAAATTGTAAAGAAATAAGTTGCAGATTATTAGTGGTAAAGTGAAGTTCAGTTTGTTGGTATGTTTTGTACGTTGATGATCAGAGGTTGTGGACTAAAGGGTTTGTTGCTATGTATCTAGTCTATCCACGTCGAGTTGCAGAGATCAACATGAAGATTTGATCAAGTTATGAAGATTTCCATTTAGATAGTTTTTATGTTTCTTCAGTTGGTGTTCCTGATTGAGGATGATACTATTTTAGTTAGTTTAGTTGTTTTGGATGCTTCTCTAGTGACTCATGTTTCTTGTGGATGTTTCTAGATCATGCTCTATCTTTGTTGCATGTCCGCATTGATCGTTGTGAAAGTGGTTGGCAATTTTCTTTTGCGTGTTCATGTTTTTCTTGTCCTTGGCCAACATGGTGTTGAAGCGTGTTGTGGATCTTCGAGGAGTAATTAATTGAAGTTTTTTCATGTTGTAGATATTGTTTTGGGTCCTCACTAAGTTGTGGCTGAATTTGGTTGATTCACATTGATAATCTTTAATGATTTGGGTCGTTTATATTCATTTCATTATTTCTTTGTGGCCGACTTGTAGCAATGAAATTTCATGTTACAGATATATAAGAGCGATTGTTTATTTGAATTGAAGTGTGAATGGATGTCAGTGGATGTCGAGTGTGTGTATGTGTGAATATCATTCGAAGGCAGAGCAGAGTGTGAAGAATTGTGAAGAAGTGTGAAGAAGAGTGAAGAAGAGTGAAGAAGTGTTCATGTGCTTAATTGGAACTATAATCAGACATTAGCAGATGTTATTTTCTCAGTTCAAAATTTGGATGGATTTAATCTGAATCTCTTTGTAAGACAGTGTGTCTTCCCTTGTAATTGAGCAGTGAGCTCTAGGAAGTATGCCTGAATGCATGTGCATTCCCCACATTTCATTTTTATTATACTTTTAACATGGTATAATCTTGTGGACTGACCTCCACCATGGTTTTTCCCCTAATAGGGTTTCCACATAAAAAATATTGGTTTTATGTTTGTTTTTGATGTGTTGTTGATTCATGCTTTCATGGTTAATTATTAGATCTGAGAATAAGGTTAATAAGTTGAATAAGTTTTGAATTTTTGTGACAAATGATTCACCCCCCCTCTCAGTTGTCTTCCCTTGTATTTCCAACAGATATAATTTGAAATAATGCATAACATCCCCATATAGTAACTATGGTGACCATCGCTCACCAGAGTGGATGCAATGAATGAATAAATTATGTCCAGAAAAAAACTAGTAATCAACTACCCCAAAGATTTCCAATGCTCAACAAAAATATGCTCATGAAAATATATCTCCATAACCAACAAAAAGGTGTAAGGGAAGTGGTAACCAAACTAAAATCCTACTAAAAACATAGGAGAGATGAGTATGGAAGTATCAATAGGATCATCTCCTATGATTAAATCACCTCTACCATCTAGCCTCAACCAAGAACTAATTAGTTGTTGGAATGAAGGAACCATCCAACTCATCTTTGGATCAAGATCCAAAGTCATATACAAGTTGATCGAAAAGTGGGGAGCAGTACTAACACTGGAAATTGATCAATTACTCCAATCTTGAGACATCTCATGGCTAGAAACTGCACTTGGGTCCCAAATCCTATAATCAAATCCACTCTCATCACTAAAATATGTTAGGTCCCAACTCTTATGTTCAATATCATACTCCTCCTCAATGCATTCTAGCTCCTTCATTACCTATTCGACTCTTCCTTGGCCCTTTCTCTACTCTCCTCCCTAAACTGTTGAGCCTCATAGAGCTAATCACTTTCTTCAAGAAGTGCCTCTTGGAAACTTTCCAAAGTAGCTTCGTGGAATTAAGCTCAATGGTAAGCTCACTAACCTCTCCCCTTAATTTCTTTGTCATGTAAAAAGTCTCATCTACAAACTTGGTAGCTATATTTCTATCATGCATCATGTGTAAGTACGTTGTTTTAATTTCTTCCATAGTGTTCTTGATTGTTAGCAAATCAGCAAGGGAAATATTAAGCTTATTTTGACCTCTAAGTTGTGCATTTTGAATTATTCTTTCCACATGCCTATGTGTACTATCCAATCTAGATAAAACTTTCACTTCATTTTCAACAGAAACTGAGGATTGATTCTTCCAAATTTCCTTATGAATTTCAAATTTGTGTAAGTTTAATGTACTGTTGTTATATATTGCATGCAAAGATAATAACTTTCTTCATACCTATCATCAATGTCTCCATGGCTATTCCAAATCTCATAAACTTCTCCCTTACCATCTTGATGAAAATGTCCAACATTGGGTTTAGGATCCAAATCAACAAGGCTACTATGTCTTTGCTCAAAATCAATGCCAAGCAATAATAAATCAGATTTTTATTCAATATCATCAACATGCCTTTTATTATTAGCTTCCTCGATTGCATCCTCCACGCATGTCTCCTAAGATGAATTTAAAATAGCCTTGAAATTAAAGGAAAATTCATCCCAATATAAATCCTCACCATGCTTATATGTCATCACACCTAGATCCCATGTGAAAGAGGGTTGATTGATTTGATCAAGGTATAAGTATTCATTGTGCTCCTCATGAGTTGTTGCCTTGAAAATTTCACTCTCCATCTCCCTAAGACTGAAATTTTAGTGAAAATCCCTCTCTATAGGCTTGGTTTGAAAGCCAAACCCAAAACCACCTAAGATATCATCAATGAAATGAGACGAGTGATCATCAAAAAATAATTTGGAGATATCATCATTTTTTCTTTCTCCATGTCCACCATCTGAAAGTGCATTAGAGAACTCATCATCCATATCTGCTCCACTAGAGACATCAAGGTAGATATTAGACTTAGAATCATCACCGGATGAATCCAAACTAGGACACAAGGCTATCATTTTTTCTTATCCTTCATGCACAACCTTATCCACAGTAATTGCATACATGGCCAAAGAGTCATTTTAAGGCTTTTTCACACATTCATATTGTTTCAAAGCACTCACTATATCATATTTCTCTACTATGAACTTTTCTAAACAACTACCTACTCCTCTTCATCTTTGAGTTCAAATCTATCTATCAACCTTTGACTAAAATCATCAAAATAATTAACCTAACTATGAACTTGAGTGTTCATACCTTAGTACCACCAATCATGAGAAACTCCTTCAAGATACAAGATTGTATATTGAATGACAACTTGCTCCTTCATGGGACTGAGTGTGAAATAGTCAGACATCTTCTATAACCATGCTCTAGTTGAGATCTTATCTAATCCATCAAAATTTGAAGCTGAATATTTATTATTTTTACTCATGAGTTCCTTTCTACTAGGATTTGGGTGATGTCTACAACCCCTTGTATCCAACATGATTTGCATCTAAGTGACATAATCATTGTATGGGACTGAATTTCTAAATCCTTCATCTTGATTAGCATAATATTTTGATGGTTGCTAGCTCTCTTGCCCAATCTTCCATAAGATTGGAAGGGGGATTAGATGTAGCAAGATCACCTTCAGGTAGGAAAATAGACTTGGGAGTTTTAAAATTGATTTGTTTAACCTCTGAGGAACTCCAACTCTCCTTAGGTGACAATAGATTTTGAAGCTTCTCTACGAGCAACCTCATCACCTTTCTTGTCTTTGCAAGACTATCAACAGTTTGTTTCTGACTCCTTTGTAGATCTTGAAGGAATATCTTATGTATTTCATCAACATTAACCATCTCTTTACTCCTCTTTTCCTTTTACAAAAATTTGATCAAACCCTCAGGCTGGAAAGATCATGGCTTTGATACCATTATAATATTCCTTCAATAAAATGTTAATTCAAATATGAAAATCTCCTTTTTAATCAAACTCAAATTAAAGAAAATAGGGTATACCATAATGAACACCATAATACACCCAAATTGAAATCAAATATTGAGAAAATGAAATGGGATGATATATTTTAGATATTATCATGTAATTACATCAATATCTCTATCATATACATCAGAAAACAACAATGAACAACTGCACCAACAAATCTCCAAATTGGAAGCCAAAACTCACACCGAAACTAGAGTAAACTCCACACAAAACACCCCAACTTCATACAAAGTTTTGAACAAAAAATTACATGTATGAATACTGAAATGACATCAAAATATGTTGCTCACAACAGCAATACAAACTGAAACTCAAAAATCTTCACTGCGCACTCCAAACTGAATCAAACTCAGGTGCAATCAAAATGGAATAAGGAACACAAACAAAAAGCTTTCAAAACAATGGAAATCCCTAGATGAAATTGCTCTTGGAAACCCTCATAACCACTGTCTTTGAGCCTCAATCCCCCTAGTTTAATGGGATGGTGTTTTCTAGATCTATTTCTACACTATGAATGTGTTCAACAACATCAACAATGTTCAATAATGATGGAAATATGAATGCAATAACTCTTTATTAAATATTATATATAATCCAACAAAAGAGGGTAGATTGTGTTAGAAACCAAGATTTGAAATGCAAACCAGAAAATCACCTTCCACAGAAGAGAAAAACAAAAAAGTAGAGAGGTTGCAAAAGGATGTGCAACATAATATTATTCAGGAATTGATAATTACAAGATATGATTTGTTTTATAAAAGAAAAGATGCATAACCCTAATCTTATCTTGAGCAACAAGATAGCTCAACAAGATAAGGATGAGAATAAATTAACCTAGGAATTAAATATTACCTAAGTAAGGTTATGCAAGTGTAATTAAATATTATCTATTTGAGGATGGTATATGAACCATATCAAAGGGATCATTTTTTATGTGTGAAACATAAATACACTCTTTTTGTAGATGAATCCAAACTTTATCATCAACATTAAGCTAGTAAGGAGTATAATATTGATCACTACTAATTAGTATGTTGTAATATCTCATGAACCTACTGCTAGATGTGGTCAATATTCTCAATAAACCTATATTCCTTATCCACCTAATTTTAGGGTCAATTTCTTCTCAATGGGGACAGATGATTAGACTAAGATATAGGAGCATTTGCATGACATCTACATGGCCAAGTCTCACAGATATCAAAATCATTTTTTTTCCTATATTTTCAGAGGCATTCAAATCAAAATTGTTCCATGATATTTTTTTATTAGGAGGAGAGCCAAAGGTTTTCTTTTAGCGCTATTTTAACTACATTTATTGGATATATTTCCATTACATCCAACTAGTTATTTTTTCCCAATGAGCTAGTAGTTATGACCCCACCAAGTTGGGGTACCAAAATGAAATAATTTCCTAGTTTTTATTTTATTTTTTTACTAATCTATCCTCATTTATCCTTCAATTTCAACTTATGAGGAAGACACTCTTTGGTTTTTTATAGGAAACATGGTTTACTAGTTTTAGTAATTTTTCTTGTTCTATTTCCAAAATATATAAATGGCTCAAATTTGAACCAATGAAGTAGAGTAGAAGGTATGCATTTCTTCCAAAAACTATCAAAGTATATGAACTCCTAATTTTGAATGAAACAATATGTTTTTCAATAAATAATTTAATTCACATTTATTTTTTGTGTCATTTATTGGTTATAATAAAAATGGTCGCTCACTAGGTATTATCATCCAAATTCTTAACTTAATTTGGATAATTCTCTCATCTTCATCTCTATGATTGTAGATTACACCTCTTCTTCTATTAACCATATTTATTATGGCTAACTCATAGTGCACTTGGTGCATAAGTTTATACTATATGATTACCTCCAACCACTCTTCCAACCTTGTTGCAACTAGGCTTTGATACTAATTAATATACTAATGTCTAGAGAATATGATAAATAATTGTTTAAGCATGTATCCCAATTACAAATAAGAAATATAACAATAAGTAAATGACTAAAAATACAGATAAAATATATATTCAGCATCACAACTTAAATATTATTACATGAAAAGTAATTATCAAACCTAAATATAGAATATTTATTCCACCAATAATTCCTTAACCCATAGGTCTTAACAAGTTTGAGAAGAAGATGCTTAATACAATCTCATATTTCCACAAGCAAAATTTTGATTACAATGTTAGGGATCCCTCATCCTAATGTTTATATCTACCTCCCATGTTCTCTACATTTTCCAAGAGTTCATTTTCTCATTTATATGGACCCCTATTGTTGGCCAAATGGTCATGACCCTTCATTCAAAGATTTTATTAGGACCAATTTAAATTATGTTGGTCAATGTAGCATTCAGATTTTGGCATGACACACCAAAAAGGTCCCTTATCATGTTATATCTTGTATATCAAGAGGATTTGTAGAGTGGATGGCATGTGCAATGAGATTTATGCTATGGAACATAATGCATTTCTATCCATGAACATCTCTAGGACTATTAATCTCAAAAAACATCTTTAATGGTTACCCATAAAGTAAAAATTGTCATCACATTACATCTTGATCTCAAACTCAATATAAATAGGGAATTTTGATTAGGCCAAAAAATAATTTGCAATCACAACTATATTTTTCAATGGGAATCTACAAACTAGAAACAACTAAACAATTATTTAAAAAAACCTACAAAGCAAAAAAAATGAAATAGAGGTGATGCAGGATTGCTCAACCCATGAGATACTCCTGCATTATGAACTTGTAATTTGTTTTCTAGAATGCACAACCATCAATTTTTCATTAATGAGATCTTGTATACCAAGGTGTTGTATTTGTGTTCATTGATTTAATTCAATCAGATGGCCTAACAAAGGTCAAGTATTTTCAAAACTTAAAAGTGTGACTAGGCAATGTGTTTCATTAGAAGTATTTTAATCCAATAATGTGCATGATCATATGCACCTACATCGACCACATAGGATTATATTTATTCCTTATTTACTTTACTCATTAAACTCTATCAAGAATCAATAGTGATGATAGCACATGTTTAGATCAATGGCCCAAGCTTAAATAGTTGAGGTAATTCACTCACTATTTAATATAATTATTTAAATTCATGAGCAATGCAAGGCCACCCATGAACCATCATAGGCTCATGGAAAATATACCATGATTAGTTCAACCAATTGTCATAAGGCTGCAAGTCAGTTGTTCATTGCCTCCATATTCTAGAAAATTTAATTAAGTAATTAGAACTAGCCCCACAAGTCATCATGCAAAGAATTAAACACATAGGCTTGAGGCATCATCTAAAGGTCTAGCAAAAGCATACTACTTGGTCAATGTGGACTAGGCTTAAACATTGGTAAGAAAGATATGAACAAGAAAATTTATTCATTTGACCTCAAGCAACACATTGTCATCCATGAACTATTGTAGGCTCATGAACAAATATACTATGATTAGTATATCTAATTGCATCAATTTAGTCATTAATTGGCAAAGTATACTATGAGAAAATAACTTAAGTGTTGGAAACCAACAATCATAAGTCAATAAGTAATTTTTAAAAAGTGCATTGGCTTAAGAGAAAGATATATAGAAGTAAGACTGAACATGAAAGGATGAATTTTCAACACAAGAATTGTTTCAATATTGAAAATGTAGACCCAAAGTGTCACTCAAATAAGATCAAACTAGACTAGGAACTAACACAACAATGAATACACATGGGAAACTATAGGAAAAGTTCACAAGATAACATAAATGCTCTCAAATCAATTATCAACAAGGCCATGAACAATTGCAAAGGGCACAAAGGACATTTAATTAAAGAACACCAAACTATTAGAATTTGGAAAGAGGGGTCCCCAAATTTGGATTAATTGGGATATGTTGTGTAATCCACAACAATCTATTTAATAATGAGGCTACTATGATGTCGTGACCTTTTGAATTAGACCATAAATTTTTCATTGCAATAAACTAATCCACTTACACATCATTATAGCATCATTGTTAAGGAATCTAATTGTACTATTAAAGCATATATAATCTTAGGCATCCTTGCATGCTTACTTAATGTCCTCAATCATTATTTCAAATCCATTTAATCAATCCTCCTAGAAGTATAGCTAAGGCCAACATAACCCTCATGGTTATGCAGATTCCTCAAAAGTGTTTGTAAGCATCACTAGTTCCTTAACTTGTGATTTGAACATCAAAAGATCATAGAAAATAAATTATAGTAGCTAGATTCTTTCCAATTCATTTCTATGGGGCACAAGTTTAGATCTTCATGCTAGCTTAGTTCTGCAAATGTAGAGATCAAGTTCACAAGCATGGAGATTAGGTTTAAGGACGCTTATCTAAACTCCAATAAAGCACTATTGATTTGTAGATTACAAGACAATTGTTTGATCAAGCCCTTAAATTTTAACATGGTGATGAATTAATCTCAACATCTTCAACATCATTTTCTCTTTTCCAAAATCTAATTAAAAATTACATTTAATTTTAATATTAATCTCAACATATTAGATCCTAAGTTCAATTTATTTATCATTATAATTTAATTTAATATAAAATAAGATATTTATGTGAGATATGACTTATTTATAAAACGTTTTTTCTTTCAAAAGCTTAAATCACTTTTAAGAAAACAATATTTAGGTGAGATATGACTTATCTATCCAACAGTCTAGATGCACATTTGACCATATTTTCATTAATTGAAATTCAGAGTATAACATGATTTTGAACTTCAATTAATTAATAAATACATTCAAATGTACATCGAGAATACTAGATAGATGTTGCTTTTTATTTGGATTAGGTATATGATTATATTAAATATCTCTCCATTGACTACCGCACGCTTACAACACAGGAATAATGGTAAAGCAGAAATCCACAGATGGTGACAAAAGAGAAACTCACTATCATCCTCCAAACACAAAACACAACGATGAAAGAGAAATCTAGCATGATTCGAGTAGAGCGTGGTGGAAGGCCATCCATCACAGAGAATTGAATGTTTAGGGTCAATTAGATCTGTGGATGGCCGACAATGAAGATTGACTCATATCCGAGAGACTTTAGGGAAGTTTAATAAACATTATTCTGATAAAGATATCTATCATTATTGACTTTTTAAGGTCGAAAAGATTGTTGCGAGCCTAATGTATTGATTGTTCACCATCCATTCAAAGCTCCAGTGCTGATTAACATTTCTTAAGGTCCAATAAGCCCACCAAAAGATGCCTCTCCATATACCTCCAGCTGCGCATCTGCAAACCTCTGATAATCAGACTTCGATCCATTTTTCACCATCCATTCCGCTACCCATTCCCCTGAAATTTTCAAAACCAATCGTCATATGCAGAATTTTACAAATTAGAGTAATAAGGCAAACTTAAACAGTAAATTCTAAGGTTGAAATTTTCAAAATCAATCGTCATATGTAGAATTTTACAAATTAAAATAAAAAAACAAGACTTAAACAGTACATTCTAAACTTTGACTTGTTTAAATGATTCATCTAAAATTTTAATAGAAATAAAATATAGATATTGCAAAGAATTTTACCAACAAGAATGAGGGGACCATCGGAAGTAACAAGGCTCTGCAGAGCGGTAGCTCGCTGATTCTTGATGTAGTCGATATTCTGCTCAACGGTCATGTTTTTGAATAGGATGTCATAGAACAGGTTGTAATAATGCACATCCGCTACAGTATTGGTTAGACCATCATTTATGGGGAAAAGTTCCTTGGGGTCTGTAGGGCCGACCCTGTCGCTCATTATCACATAGGCCGTAGGAGAAGGGTTCCGAACAGTGTTGTAGCCTTGGATGTAATAATTGGTCAAGTTTTTCAGATCTACTCCAGGGGACCGCAGTTCATTCAGCAGCTCAATGCCCAGTAATGCTTCATGAGCCCCGTATCTGCCATACCCATTTCAGTTTAGGTTTTTATGATTTAATAGTACATTCTACGATTTGACTTGTTTCAGATGATTCATTTTAAATCATATTAATAGATGAATCTTATTAAAAAAATGTGTGATTTCAGATAAACCCTCTACACACAAATTAAAACTTAAAATGTGGACCGATTTTTACAGTCCATTAAAATCATTTAATGAATTTTTTTTTTGGAATAAGATTGGAAAAGACAATGGTCATGGCAAAGTGTCCCTACTTATTCACTAGCTGCATTGATAACTACTGGCTCTTTGAGCTCTACCTGGCAGCGAGAAAATCAATGGCAGAAAGGGAGGTTTTGATGTTCTTTGAGTCAGTCCATTCTACGAAGCCATCTCTGCTTCTGCTATGCTAATCTCCATTTTGTGAGCCCGGAGCAGCATGAAGATCAATGATCACTTTGAGACTGTGCTTCCTGCAACATAGATTCCAAACCATCTTGTGAAGCCTCCTAAGGAAATTTCTAATTAGATCTCATCACGCCTAATTTTGCCCCTTGTTTTGGGAAGAAATCACTTATAGAGCCCAGGTGAAGACTATTTCGAGTGCCTTGAGAGATCTTCCAACGAAAGGGTGAAGGGAAATTGATTCATCCCAAAATGAACAACTGAGATTAGTAAGTGTCTTCGGTAAACAATGTTTCTTTAGAGAACCTCAAAAACATGTACTATTATGCTATAAAGCGGAATCAGACAGTTTATTTCCCACCATTAATCCTTAGAGGAAAGCTCATGCAATTTTAGATCATGCAAGATCAGCCAACAACATGCATTAAAAAAATTCAATAAACAGAATCATTAAATACGAAAGGATAGAAGACATGAACACAAAGATTTATGTGGGGAAAACCCTTTCAGGTAAAAAACCCCACACTCCAAAAGCATAGATCCATTGTATTATTCAGCAACTAAATACATAGTTATAATACAATTGCAGGCTCTAAGCCTTTACATGGAGATTTACATCTTGTTCCATCTGGAGAAAATTCGGCAGCATAACCCCTATGAATTCAATATCTCCTCTCACAACTCAAGAAAAATCTCATATTTAAATAGAGCTTACAATGCACAAATTAGACATTTCTAAATCAATTGTCAAAACTCAACATGGAAATAGAAAATGTTTTCATGCACAACTCCACCTATAAAATCAATTTTCCAACTTGATTCATCAGAAAAAGAAACTGCAAGTTGTAACTCAAAAGACAACATGAGAAAATTAGCAACAATTAAAAAATCAATGCTATGGAAAAATCAAAGGTTGAGACACCTTCATTTTTCTAACATTCTCCCACTTGTCGAACACCTTTGAAGAGCCCATGAAAGTAACAGTATTTAACTACTAAGAGTCAACCGATGAAAACACATCATCATAGTCGTACATGCAATCATGAGAATCTCGAACAATGTTATCATGCTCCAACCAAGACACCTACAGCAACATCCAAGATGACCACCATCTTAGGCAACAGTTCCTACCATCCTCTAAGGAAAGGAACAAGCCATTGTGTATATGCACCAGTCCAAAGAGCACAAGCATAAGATCCAACTGATAGCAAAGGCTACAGAATACTGCCACCACTCCATTGTGCTCACAAGCTGTACAGAAGCATCAACAACATTAACTTCAAAGCTTGCAACCCGAACACAATCATGAAGTCATCCTCTAGAAAGCAAGATAGAACATCAATTAGAACAATAACCAGGAAACTGACTACTCCCATCTAACTGACTAACCCACACGACTGAAAATAGCACCCACAACAAGTGCTAATCCATCCAATCACCCATATCTCGAAGATATCCACATCAGAAAACTCATGCCACCTACATAGCCAACCCATCAACTACAAATACAAGCTCCATGTGCCAACCAGTCGAAGAAGACCAAACACATATAGGAACTCCCATTGCATGAGTAATCTTGAATCTAAAAAGATCAAAGGCACAATGAGTCTACCAATCACAACACATAGAAAGTGTAACCATGTAGTACTAAGGACCATCCACAAAGATCTACAAATTTTGCAACCAACTACTGCAAGAAACATCTCTCTCAACAATCTTCCATAGCTCTCCCATGTTCTCCATATCTGACAGAAGAAAGAGATATAAGAACCTCCATGTCATCAACCAAGTGACAACACATGACCACAAACTAGTGATCACTATAACTCCACATGTAGAAATCTCACATCTAAAGTCATATGAATCTAAACATACAGGAAGAAGAACCAGACTAAAAAGAAAAATCTGCAAATCATAAACATGTAGCATGCCCTTCTACATACACCTCTAAGTGTCAACTGTGTCAAGTAAGATCTCCTTCACAACTCCAAGAGAAAAGCCATAACAACATCCAAACCCGTTCAACCTCAAGAGATCAAACATAACATATTCATCATGTATCTACATAGATGTAAGCTTCTCAAAAAAGATCAAACTACTCTATTTCCCATCTCAAGAAATCAGCCCACTACCATCCCCTATGATCATCATATATGAAAATGCAAACCCAAGAAGATAAACATGCTATCCATCTCTCTCAATGAATCCTCTAGAACCATCTAATAGTAGCTCAAGATCCATGCTTATGAAAGAAAGCATAAAGCACCTTAGAGAAATAATGGGCAATACCTCTCAAGTGATAAGTTGCTGAGTAGACCAAGAGTGGGGAATGAGAATGCTCCTCCAAGATATGCAAGCCATCATGGTCCTCCAAGAGAAATCTCCTCATAGGTCTCTATTGAACTCATGTCCAACCAAGGTGTAGGCTCCTCAAACTTTCTACATTGAGATCTCATCAAGAGTAACCATCTCAACAACATTTCTCTCATCTCAAGAGAAATATAGCCTCACCCCATTCCCCATGTATCCATGAGCACCTACAAACAATCATCTCATGCTAAACTCCAAATGCATCAATGTACTATCATGAAGTTCTCAAGCATATAACCAATGCACCCAAAACACAGAGAATCACCAAACCATTGTCAAAGCTCTTATCATCTGAATCAGGAACTTATCATGACATCATGATCTTACCATCCCCCTAAGGAGATCCCATGCTCCAAGTGAACATACCATGGTCTCAAGAGAAATGCATCATTCCAAAAATCCAATTTAGAATCAAGAGTATATCATGACATAATAGCAATATACTCTAAGCCAACATCACCTATCAAGCACCACCAACACCTCAACCCAAAGACCACAAGAGTCCTCCATGGCTTCGAGATGCTACACATCCTCAAATAGTGTTCACACGCAAATGTGAAGAAATCCTTCTACAACAACATGATCTAAGAGTCCCTCTAAAACATCTACATCACTAAAGATCATTCACCACATAGTGATGAATACACAATCACTGCTAAAACTCCCACTAAATCGTGGTATCGAGCTTTCCAAGCACATGACACACCATATCCTAAATTTGAAAAATCATGATCCAATTCCACACATATACAAATGTATTATTGATCACACCAAGTGAAACCAAGATCTCCAAATCAAGGAAATACACCATGCTACAAGATCCCAACACAAACTATCTAGGTACTCTCATAGCATCCATCCTCTCATCTCAAAGCAACCAAACCAATGCACAAGTGACCATAGACAAGGTTAGCTAACAAGTTTGCATCAACACAGAATCAAACCTCATGGATATAGACAATCCAATTCCGATTCATCTATGCAATCAAGTAGGTAAAGACAACCCACAACATTGCACAACCCGTAGATCCAATCAATGCAACATGCACACCCACTATCACACTGGAAACTACAAAACTGAGATCTCAAATAGAATAACCATGAAGACAACATGACTCAAGCACCAGATCAAGCTTAGATCTGATTTGT